>JAQGAE010006521.1:0-10043 GCA_034696685.1 Julus scandinavius
AAAGTGTTGCTAGATAAATAAGTTATGTAAAACAAAATATTTTATAATTGTGAAATTTTATTTGGGGAATTTTTTTGGAACCTACACTTTTTTTTCTGTGACATACCTATTTTTGTGTCCAGAAGTGTATATATCAAATTGAGCTTAAATTGTTAAACAATTATTTTACCTTGAATTTTCTAGGACGTTTGCTATATTCTTCCTGCCCACCCTCGACAATGTCCGAGAACCAACGATCCCTTCCACTCCCTTCCTTTTGTTGTCTGGACGTTCTTTGTAAAAGGCAACCATACAGTATGTCCATACATTTGTCCACCACGAAATATAACTCAGCTGTAGAAGGTGGTATATTAGCATATGTGATAAAGTACAGTGCCCTGTAAGCATTTCAACCTATAAATGTGTATCATGTACATGTTTGTTCAATAGAAAATGGTATTGTGAACAAATTCAAATTTGGTGCCATTGATTTTTGCATTGATTGTTGCTTTAAAAGGCATTATTCTACTTATTTCCTCATAGTAACTAAACACGGAGCATTTTGTTATACACATATGATATATAAAATTGTAATTGTTATCAAACTCAATCAGAAAGCATACAAATAGCACGGAAACTTTGAAAACGTAGTGTATGCTTATTCTTTGTGTTGTTTCGGTTAAACACAGCAGTCGTCACCTAGCGTCAATGTTTTCCCATTACAAAAACCATAATGCCGGTACCTGGAGTTTATAGTGGGCTATGGTCATACTCACAAAATTAATTTTTTAAAGGAGTTTGAATGTGTGTAGGGGTGCCGACAATGACATCGGTAGCGACACTCTGTATCTGAAACATCAACCACTGTCAGAGCTATAGTGCATGCAAATTAAGAACATGAAAGTGAAATTAGGATGGAATAGATATACATCTGTGGAGGCATTACAAGGGGACATGCAAGGCTGTATATATAGGGGATCTTAAGGATAAACTCTCCCCCCCTCCCCTGAAATACAAGATATTTTGGAAATTTAAAACCTCATCAGCAAAATATAAAAAGATTGTATTTTTGTATTTAAAGTTAATTTTTCTGCTCTAGAATTGGAATTTTTGTAGCATCAAAAGAGCAATTTTTCTAAGGTAAAAATGCAGTTTCTGTTTTACCTCGGCCAAGTTTTGCATTTTGCTAATAAATATAGGGCCAAAATAGTACACTCTATGATTCTGGACCCTATCTCCCCCAAAATGTGATGACATATATGGCTTTGGGGACATGGAATGGTAAGGTTTTGTGGCACGAGAAACAGTGAGCTAACTCCAATACCTATGAATATCGTGGACACTAGGGAAAGAACTACCATCACGACAGGTTAATGAGTTAATTAGGGGTCGTGTATGGAGTACACAGTGATTTTGGAGGGTAAAGCACCTCGGGGCATGTGAAGGAAATGTAGACGAAATCAGAAAACAGGGTAAAAAAAATGGTAAAAAAGTGGGAAAATGCCAACTGGAAGGTGTGGGATGAAATGTAAAAGCAAGCTAGATGTACAAAAATGGAAGGAGAAAATTGGTAGAGAAAGATTATATAAGGTGTGGCTATTAAGTCCCTGGACTGGCATCACTGTGCATGCAGCGTAACTCAACTGAACGTGGTAATGCTTGTATATTGAAAGTTGTGTATCTGTGCATGCGCAATGAAGTTTATGGCATTCTGAAAAAGGCAGTTGACTTTGTAACACACACAACAACTTAGCTGTGACATTGGCATTGTCGAAGTTTAGCAATGGAGCAGATGATTAACATCAAATTTTGCTTCAAATTGGGCAAAGCTGCTAAAGAAATGCATGAAATGCTGAAACAAGTGTACGGTGATGACGCACTATCTCGTATGTGCACCTTTAAATGGTTTAAACATTTTCGGGAGGGCCGTGAAAGTGTTGACGATTAACATCTCCAAGGTCACCCGATTTCTGTGTGCACACCAAAAACGATTGAGAAAGTGCACAAGCTTGTGATGTCAGATTGGCGACTGACTATTCGATTACTCGCCAACAAACTGACGATTGACAAGGAGGTGATCAGGCAAATTTTGAAGGAAGACCTAGGGAAATGTAAGGTGTGTTTCAGATTTGTTTTTCACTGTTTAACTGAGGATCAAAAACAATGCAGAATGGACTTCTGTGGTGAAATCATTGAAAGTGCTGATGCTGACCCGTCATTCCTCAATTCAATTGTAACGGGAGACAAATTTTCGTGCTACCAATACAACCCAGAGACCAAACACCAGAGCTACGAATGGAGGTCTCCAACCTCCGCAAGACCCAAAAAATTTCGATTTAAAAAGTTTAAAGTCAAAGTCATGCTAATCGCTTTCTTTGATAGCGACGGACTTATTCATCATGAATGCGTTCCTCCTGGTAAGACTGTGACAGGCCAATTTTATGCAGTTCTTGCCAAGCTTTGACAATGACATTTGAAAGTAAGGCCTTATTTTCATGATGGGAGTTGGCTCCTTTTGCACAACAATGCCTGGCGCCAAATTGCGATTCCTGTGAAGCAGTTTCTGGCCAAGAACGTGGTGGTGGAGTTGAATCATCCCCTATATTCTCCATACTTATCGCCCCCAGACCTTTTTTTTGTTTCCAAAACTCAAAACATTGCTTAAGGGGTAAAGATTTTGCAATGTCGATGACATTAAGAAAAACGTGACGTCCAATTTGAAGAGCATTCCGAAAGACGAGTTTAAAATTTGTTTCCAAAACCTTTAAAAACGAGTACAGACATGCATTACTTCAGGTGGACATTGCTTTGAGACATTTAATGATTAAAACATTGTCATAATAATTTTCAGAGTTATTCACTTAGTCCTTGTACTTAATAGCTGCACCTTGTATGATAACTCAAATGGGTAGTTCATTACTGTTCAAAGCTAGAATTAGTCATTGGAGACCAATAAGCGGGTATCCAAATTCAGATCAGTGGAAGCTTATAGTATCTTAAGGGGATGGAGAATGCAACAGTGGAGGAGTGGCTTGGTTTTGAGGTTGATGAGGGTCAAAAGCAAATCACCACTAATACAGCAAAATGCTTACTTGGAAAGAGGCATATGCAGAAATGCCATTGGAATGAAAGGATGGAGCAGAGGGCAGTGTATTTTATGTATGTCTAAAACACCATTGTCAAAAACGAATTGGTTTATATGGTATTATATTCTACTAGTTGGTAACCCATGAAAATCATGGGAACTAGTAACAATAATTCGATTAAATTTCAAGTTATGCTAACTCTGTAATAGCAATATACTACATGCATGAAAAATTATTGAAAAACATAAATACCTTAAAAGTAGTAAATAATGTTAATGAAAAGTGTAATGGCTGTTTCATTAGCAAAACAGTAAGTGGTTGGATTGGAGTTAATTAAACTTATTATCATTACATCAAGCGTAGTTGTTTTTTAATTGTTTTAAAAATAAATATTGGTAAACCACAAAATGTTTAGGGCAGAACCCATGACTCTTGGCTTAGAAGTCTAATGCTCTACCGACTGAGCTAACCAGGCTACAAGTCTGTACTGGTTACACATAACTCAGCAAAGGACAATTCTTACATCGAATTTTTATATTTTCAGATTTTTTAAAATGGTTGCCGCCATATTGCCAGTCTTGTCTACATAGAAAACCCATAGGCGCTAATGACTATACCATGTAAAAAATGATGCTAGTTTGCCTTGCCCGCCATATTGCTACACCAAAATACATGCTGCCCTATAGGGATTAAGCTATAAGTGGCTTAGTAGCATGCCACTACTAATTTATTGTAAATTTTTCATTCCACATGCTGGAATGTGACGCCAAACTAAGCAGTTTGGTGTATCGTTTGTCTGTGTGTGACATCCAGTTTGTCCAGAAAAAAGAGATCTACTACACTATTATAATGTAGATACATATATACACCGTGAGCGATGCCAAAATATAACAAATTGTAACTTAATTAAAAATACAATAATTTTAATGACATTTTCCAGTTTTGAACTTTTGTTACTAATCTTTTAAATTTCCCGCATGTAAGTAGCGCTGCACGTCTGTGAAATAAAAAATATGCTGATGTGCAGCGCTACCTACATGACGGAAATTTGAAAGATTAGTAACAAAAGTACACAACTGGAAAATTTCATTAAAATTATTGTATTTTTAATTAAGTTACAATGAGTTATATTTTGGCATCGTTTTTTAGCTCTCTGTGTATATATATCTAAAATCCGCAAATTCGCAAGAAAGGTTTTCTCGCAAGAAGATCGCATTGCCATTAAGTTTTTATGCGAAAATAAGAAATTTAGTGCAAGAAAGTTTTTGAAAGAATTTCCTGAGAAGGGCGATCGAGAAGTGCATTTTTTATTTTTTGTCATCGTTTTTTTGGTTCATGGTGTATATACAGCGTGAGTAAAATGTCTGTTCTTCACCCCCCAATTTTCTTAATGGGGGCAAAATTTAAAAAATGTGATAAGGGGAACTTATAGAAACCATGAAGTTCATAATTTAATGCTGGTGCAATACTATTTGACATTTGACCATGCTTGCAAGGTCAATCACACGGGTAGTACACCAATACCTTGCGTTGAGGCCTAGATATGTTCCAGAAAAGTTAGCTGTAAAGTGAAAAATTTGTGTATTGAATCAATCATTACTACGGTGTGATTTCCATTTTTCCCCTTCTTAAACGATCGAAGTGAAACTCATAAGTTGTTTTATTGTTAGCCAAACCCGACCTTGTTTGTGCAAATTGGGGTAATTTATCACATTTTTGGCCACTTTCTTTAATTACAGCATTTCCTTTGGTCCATATAATGAAACATTGTGGGCTGTAAATCTAAACAGTGCCATAATTAAAAAAGGCCGTTACTATTTTCACCTCGAAGGATGCAAAATAGACATATGGTTTGATTTTGAAAGTTGTAGAGGAGGCTGGTATCAGTCTAGAAATGCTTTATTTAGTATTACAATGTCCATCTTTTCTGATTGAAAATCAAACAATATATGCAATACATTTGCTATGCACCTATATGACCCACATGCACTTGAAATGGGTCACTTGGAATGGCCTCAACGTCCATGACAAGAAACTTGAAATAAATAAACAGAAGGACAGCGTTATACTAAATGAAACCTTTTTAGACTAATACCGTCCTCCTCTACAACTTTCAAAATCAAACCATATGGCTATTTTGTATCCTTCAAGTACTTACTGTCTGAATGATCTTGAAAACATGGTACCCTTATCACAATTTTGAATTTTATACCTGTTAAGAAAATGTGGGTAGGGGGAACAGACTTTTTAGTCATGCTGTATGTATTTGCAAGCCAACTAAATTACATTATCTCTTATTTCACAGATAAAATGTGTCTCCTACCTCTTATCAGTAATATTACCCCCTTATCCTGTTTCCATCATGGTTTATTTTTACATCAACATGAATACATGTTGATGGCATCAGATATGGGTGGTAATTAGGTCAGCAGGAGGAGTTGATAAGAGTGGGTAATAGTCAATCAATGACTATTTTAAGAATGTGTGGCAACCAACGCTATACACTTGTGTAAGATCTGCCACCATTGTTTAAATACTAATTAGGGATTAACCTACTCTGGACCTTAGTGACTTTTTACCTTATTGGTCACCTCCTGTCATGTGAGATTGTGGGACCACCTACCTTCATTGTAAAGACAGAGATAACTAACTTGGACTTTTAGGCAGTCAGAACATGTGCTCCTTGACTGTAACTTTATATGTTACTGAAACTACCAAATAAAGACTGAATTAAATGTAACAAATTATTCTGAAACTTTTTACTTTAAAAATTCAAGCCAACTTCTCGGATTGCCGCCCATCTAAGCAACTTACAGTTGTAAGGCCCATCAGATCACTCACAGAGGCCTAACTTTATTTGTGTATCGCCGAATAGCCTTATTACCATAGTTCGACCTTAATAAAGTTGAACTCTGATAAGCTCGATCGTAGAAGACAACGTTCTTCCTCATACTCCCTTACGTTCATTAAATTAAGGTGCTAAGAAACATCCCATGTGAAAAAGGTGTGCAGAATTCTGCAGAAAATATTCTGCACAAAAAATTCTGCATAAAATAATTTGCCCGAAATATTTCTGCAGAAAAAAAGTTTTTTTTCCAAATAAAACATTCTGCACAAAAAATTCTGCATATAATATTTGCACACCACAGAATTCTGTAGAAAATTTTTGCAAAAAATATATATTTGCTGTTGAAGCATACCTATTCGAAAATGATATGCAGAAATTCTGCAGAAAATATTCCCAGTACAATGAACCCCTCTAAACTAATAAACTTCTCTAATATAATTAACCCTTCTAAACTAATAAACCTCTCTAAACTAATAAACCCCACTGATCACATTCACATCACATAATATTTACTGTATTTTACGGACTACAAGACGCACTATTTTCTTTAAACAATTGCCTCCAAAATTCAGGTGCTTTTTATACTCGCATCTTATACTACTTGTTTTTTTAAAAAAATTCCTTGAAAATTAAGGTGTGTCTTATAGTCCGTAGCGTCTTATATATAGTCCATAAAATACAGTAATAAATATGAGGATTTGTGACCTTAATGGTAATGAAATCCCAGTGCAGTGGAAATAAAGATGTGGTTTCTTGTTTGGTAATTAAACTGTTTTCTTCTAATATTACTGTTATATGTGAACCTTCCATGCATTTGCAACGTATCTAACACTAGAACCTTGTACAAATTTGATCAGGTTGGTGTTATGCAGAGCCACAAAAAGCACCTATCAACAACACAAAATTAATTAAAATATGTGAAATATCGGGCAGTAGTTGATAAGGGTGAATTAAGAGTAAAGATCAGTGTTGAGCAAAACGAGGACATTGTTGAAGATCATGGACTTTTTTACAATAATTTCGCTGACCTACTTGCCACAGCAGAACGGTGTAGCAGAATGTCTAAACCGTACCCTGATAAGAGTTGTGAGGAGCCTTTTGAAGGATTCAGGTTTGGACAAGCCATTCTGGGCATAGTTTCATTAAGCAGCAGTTCACTTCTACAACCGCTACCAGAGGAAAATTCTCGGAAATGTGACGCCCTACGAACTGCGCTTTGGAAGCAGTCGTCGGTTCGTCATCTAAGGAAGATACAGTGTAAGGCATGCATTCTCGTGCCTTAACCAACTCGAGGATTAAAGCTAGCAGACACTGCAACTGCTGGGATACTCATCTGATATCCTCTCCAATCATGTGGATGGAGGATAAGGTGCCCATCAATTCAGAAGTTTTATGAGTCGAGCTTCATGATTTCGTGTCTGCAGCTCCGAAGACCACTTTCGAACCTCAACGCTCAGCCTGCCTCAGAGAAAAGCAAGAAAGCAGCATTAACGAAGCTCCATCCAGTCAGTGACCAATGGATGAGTTAATAGAATTCATTACTGACTTGAGCTCTTCATCTGAAGATCTTGCACCTCTAGCAAGACATGAATCTCCAGTATTCACACAAGCAGAGGTTACTGAAGACACTTACGCAACCCCTGCTGAAGGAGATTCTAAGAGTTTTGATGAACCAGTAGCCAGGCCATCCAATGTTACAGTGTCAAAGGAATCGCCACCTACCCAGCGAATGGTAAATACGACGCCATCTTTTGTCACCCCTATAGGAACAGAGAAGAAGAAGTGGTACCGGGAGATCACCCCACATCCAAGAGGTGATGGTCGTCGAGTGGTCATGGTTTATGGAAAGGAACGCTTGACCACGAAAACCCACTGCAAGGCATTCCTTAAAAGAAACAACCTGCCATATGATAAGGATAAACTAGATTACTTCATCAGCAACCCATATCAGGGACCATGGGAAATGGTTACATCTGCTGATGAACCTGTCTCACAAGTTGCAAATATGGATTTGGCAGCATTGGGATCAGACTTGGAGGACAGAATTCTGCCACGTTGATGTCACGGACCCGGTCACATATGACCAAGCCATCCGGGCACCAGATGCGAAAGAATGGAAGGCATCCATGAACGATGTAATCAAAACATTACAGGAACGACATGCCTACACAAGCGTAAAGGAGGACAAGCACACAAAGATTTCTTGGGACGAGATGGGTCTTCACAAGAAAGCGAGATGCAACTGGGAGAGTGAAGCGCTATCGGTCAGACTGGGGGCAAAAAGTTTTTGCCGTCATTTTGGTATCGACTTCGGAGATACCTATTCACCAGTTTTTGACTTCTCGCTAGTTTGCCTGTTTCTTCTACTTGCGAAGTTCCTTAGGATAGAGATTGAGTCTCTCTCAAACGGAATTTTTGTCATTCACCAGCGACAGTACATCGCCAAGATAAGTGAATGCTTCACTAATATTCCTGTTAGGACTGCGCGAGAACCAATGAAGGTTGAGACAGACATCAGGAAATATTACCAGTCAGGAGGCGAGTTACTTGGACAAGACTGCCATTACAGGATTCTGTTCAGATGTTTACTCTAGATTGCTCAACACACTAGACCAGAAATCAGCTTCGCTGTTGGGTTTCTGGCCAGGTTTTGTGAAGCTCCAAACCTCACACATTGGGGTGCCCTTTCACATCTTGTGTACTACGTGACGACTACGGAGCACATGGGATTACATCTCGGCTGAGAACATGCCTCGTTTCATATCATATTCGGATGCATTATGGGCAATGGATTTTAAAACCAAGATGTCAATCACCAGTTACATTGCATTCATCGGTGATGCTGCGATAATCTGGCACTCGCTACGCCAGTCATTGGTAACCATTTCAGTCATGGAGGCTGAAGTGACTGCTGCTACAGATCTTCTAAAAGAACTCATCTGGCTGAAGAGGATCCTTGTAGAGGCCCTCCCTGCATCCAAATTGCGTCCGCAACTCCGCACATATTTGTGGACATCGAGGCTGCCATAATAAACATCAAGAACAATGTTTCGAACTTCCTCTCCAAGTACATTGATGTGAAGCTTCAATTCATCAGGGAGCGTTATGGCAACAAGGATTTTACAGTAGCCTACATCAGCACCAAGAAAAACCTTGCCGACATCTTCACGAAGAGGGTGTCCAGGGACAGGATTCACCTACTGTCTTCCTACCTGCAGCCTGATGCAAGCAACGCAACCAATGGCTCCAAAACGGGGAACTGTTGAGAATTGTTTAAAAATTTAAAAAACTGCAGTATAACTGTTAATGTTGTTTAATGCAATTTGTTTTTGATGGTCCCTATATAATGCTATTTTGCCTCTTATGGTAGCTTAATTTTAAAAACTGCTGTATTAATTACCACAATCATCACAGTTAACATTTATAAGTTAGGTTTATAGATGCTAAATTCCTCGATTTTAATTATATTTCCAAAAAAAACTAAGTTATAGTGCAGTAATACTGCAGTTATACTCAAATTTAATCACAACTATGGTGCATGAAAAGTGCAGTAATATTTTCATAAAAACTGCAGTTACAGAGCTGCATAACTGCAATAATACTGAAGATTTGCTGAACTATACCTGCAGAAAAGGTGCTGTAATATTGTTGTAAAACTGCAGTTACATTGCAGTATTAATGCAGCTTGCATTGAGAAAAATACTTCCAGAATCTAAGTATTTGTTTCATAAAGTACTTGGTAAAAAGGAGCTTAATTTTACTTTTATTGGGAATTTTGTTCCACTATCTTAGGCAATTATGACACAATGTTTATGTTAGATGCAATCTTATTTAAATATGTATTGGAAAAAGCTGTTATAGGTAAAACAACAATAATACAAGACATGTTTCAATGTGCGAAATCTAATTGATTCGTATTTAAGAAATATTTCTTATATCCCAAGTAGCAAAGTTCGTCATTTAGACGTCATTTTTGATGGTCAAAAAGACGTCATTTTTGATTAAAAAAAACGACCAAAAAATGACGTGAAAATGTCTAGCAAAAATGACGTATTTATGACCAAAAAAAATGACCAAAAAATGACGTCTTTTTTGAATGAAAAATGACGTCTTTTTTGAATGAAAAATGA
>JAQGAE010006522.1:0-10041 GCA_034696685.1 Julus scandinavius
TACCCAATATAAGGAATGCATGTAAAAATGTTTACAAATAAGGCATATAAAGTACCAAACCATCAATCCAGGGACAATATGGTTCATATTCAGGATATAGATATGGTCCAGCATACGGCCACCAGATTTGTTAAGGGCAGTTACCAACATTCCGCGAGTGTGACAGAAATGTCCCGCTCTCTAAATTGGGACCTGTTGAGGTCCAGACACGAAAAATTATCTATGGGCTTATTCAAACATTTACATCTTTCTTGTAATTCACATCTTGTTTCCCATATCTTAACGCCTAATGGCTACTAAAAGAGTACACATAATCACTCAAAAAATTTTGACCGAGCTTCGTGCCAAGATGGATGCTTAATATTGGTCATTCTTTTTGCATGTCATTAGACGATGGATTAGCCTTCCTGGCGAAAGTCAAGATTTTGCAAAAATTCAACATAACAATGATGTCTTAGTCGCTACTGACGTTGGAGCATTCTCATGAAATGATTCCACGGCACACCTGTGGACTTTTGGCGTCACACCGGTTGAAAAAGCATGCTCCAGAGACTCTCCAGGTCACGTTAAGAGAAACCATAACACATTCGATTCATCGTCAAAGTGGCTTGTTATTCAGCCGGTACTCAGAAACAAGATCACCAAACCAGCAAAATCAGTTGAAGGAGTATATACGGATTTTTACCAAATAAAAGACGAGAAAAAAAAAATGTTCATTTCGTCCAATGAAGATTCCAATCATTGATCCACTTCGCGTTACGCTCCTAGAGCAGAGTCCTTGATAATTGCACGGTATCGTTTTCCTATACATGTCATTCTCCACTAAGAAAAACAACTCGATGGTCGCATTTTTTTTTTTCTTCTTCAAATCCATTTACTTATAATTCATGGCCCTCCAGGAGAGATTCCGAGCCCATTAATTTCAATCGATTTCAAGTGCAGACCAGAAAAAATGACAACGATGGCTGCTTCAAGATATTCTCCAGCCCTATTATTGTCGCTATGCCTCTCAAAAGTCATCAGAAGAAGAAGAAGAAAAAAAAATAAAAAAGAATAACATTCCATAAGAAAAGGCAAATATTTTCCAAGGGACAAGAAGCTATATCAGATCGTTCAACCATGATATATCCAAACGGCCCCAGGCCGGTACAAATAGTCAGGGTGTTGAAATGCAATGTGGAAATAAATATACAGAGACGAGTGCAATGTTATCTCCGGATATTGGAAATTTGAGTTAAATATGCGCTTGCCAGGCAATTTTAAACTCTTCTTTCTGACTATGTCGAATCGTTTGAAGCGTAGTGACAACGTTCAGACCTTACATTGTCGAATAAAAAAAGCAGAAAGATAAAAAGGTCCCAAAATAGAGGCCACAAAAATCAAATCCGAATACCTGCAGTAAATGTAAAACGAAAAAACATACAGTTAAAAGATTATTTAACCTAAAATTAGCCAAGATTTGGAGATTCCTATTCTCCAATGAAATTTAAAATGCCATATATACAGTACACAAAATTAATTATAGTAGAAACCCTTATAATCGGCTTCCTATTATCCGACTCTCCGGATTAACCGCTAGTTTGAGAAAGTTACAAAGAATATGCTTCTTTATATTTACAGTACGTATACATATATACCCCAAAGACAAGCGAAAAGTGGCAGAAATTATGATATTTGTACATGTTATACATGGTTTGACATTTTGTGTATACCTGTAATTACCATATACCTGTCCAATTTCTGAAAACGTCCATAACGTTTCAAACATATAATTTGGTATGCATAACCGAAAGGTAATGCAAAATAACGCTCATTTTTAAGATATCATGGATTACAGCATTTCGAAAAACAAAACTGACAAACATTTCGTGAGAAAACAACGTGAGAATAAAAGCTCCAGAAATGGCGCCATCATTCATGGCGCATGCGCCGTGGAATCATCTCCCGGCTAGATCATTTGGCGCCATCCAAAGGACAATAGCGAAAACTTAGGTTTTTGCGAACAATTTGATTTCATCAATAAAGCCGGGGCCACAACAACGAAACCACGGATTAAAAGCAGAAAACACGGAAACACGAAAATATGAAACATGAAACCATGCTCCAAAAGCATAGGTGTAAATACCACAAAAAAAAAAAAAAACCAGGAAAATCAGAGCAAAAGTTTTGAAATTATGACGCTCCTAAAAAGCCACTGAGAATACCTTGATGTCGTTGTCTGGGAACCTACGGCGAAAAGTGGGGCCTAAGTGGCGGCAAGCCCTATTCGGGCTGTGTGGTGTGAGGGCAGAGTACATCCTTGGTACAAGCGCCGTAAAGTGGAAACATTTGTTTCCTTTGATCCCGTCCGCCTCTTGGTCGATCAGGGAACTGCTTTCAAAAATATTTGAAAGCAAAAAAACCTAGAAGTTTGCTGAAACATTGGGACGAAAATTTGGTAAGCAAACTTTTATCGACAACATGTTTTCAAAAACCTTACTTTTGTTGGTGTGGACTAGGCTTAAATGTACATTAGCCTCTCGTGTGATGGAGGCTATTGTTCAGAGATGGATGTAACGTCACGTGAAATTTGGCAGCAGAAACCGGAAATCTTAATTTTGTATGATGAGAATGTGCGCACGCGCGACGAACAACCTAGCACATGGCTGGGTGTTCAATTTTCCCACCATCTAGTTTTTCCCTAGATGAAGCGCCACTATAATCATCCGTATTGAAATTACGAGTAATAATTGGATTCGACAGATGGCGCCAGTAGATCCAGCCTGGCATTCCTGGTTTCCGTTGCTAAAATTACGATAATCCGGCCACTAGATGGCGTTAAAGATCGCCCAGAATTTTACACTGTGGACAAAAATCCCAAGCACCCTAAATGTCCAGACAATTTGTGCATACATGGAGCTAACCTTCACCATCTCTTCGTTGCAGGAGGAAATGCATAATAAAAAGGCAGCCGCCTATTTCTCGCATTTTATGACACGAAAGTAATTGTCATAATAAAACATTATGGCATGGAATGTACGCAAGAATAAAGAGGAAGCCAGATAAAATGGGCCACGAGGAAAAAGGGAAGGGCCGAAAAGTGCATAACGAAAAAAAAAAAACTATCGAGTTGGAACGAACATTTTAAATAACTACATCTATTCATTCCATACATTGAACACCGGAATGTAAACAACATTCGTAAATATTTATTTTCATCAATGTACACCCGAGTCAGTATTTCGGTATTTCTCTACAAAATATTGGAAAAACAAACAGTTCATAAAATTGAAATGGATATTTTTGTTGGGTTAACAATGTTACAGAGTGTATAATATTAGAAAATATTATAATTAATTTTCATAATCTTATGCCTTTCAGTGTTGGATATTCAAAGTGAAATGTGCTCTGTAATTGTATGGAATTTTGGCCAAATATTTCAATAATTAAAAATTTACCTTATAGTTTTAATAGCGAGGTATAGGTGTATTATTGCATTTAGAATTTCAATGTGGATTTTCATATACAACTGAAGTAAATATTAATAAACCTGAAAAGTGTTACATTGCTAAAATAAAATTAGCGTAACAATTTTCTTTATTTATAAAAATTGAACATTTTTAATGGACATTTTGCTGTATATAAATGTTAGGCAATCACTGCTAGCATCCAAGTTATGTAGGGAAGCTAGGATTAATTGTCAAGGGACAACTGGGATAACCACATTAATTAAGAGTTCAAAGATGCAAAGAATTGGAATTGCATGAGTATATTTACTTAAGAAATGCATAATTATCGGGGGTCAAATCCACTAAAATTTAAATTTTCAATAAATGAAAACAATCTCCATGAGTATAGTACAAAAAAAATCATTTTTAGATATGAAAAACTTCCATAAATGCTGCTGTAGTAAATTACAAAAAGTATCAAATTAAGAATTAACACACTTCTTCTTATAAATATTTTAAGAAGATTCCATGGCTTTAAAAGTCTTAAGGAGACTAAGGCAGATCAATACGAATATAACTATTTACGATGTTGTTGATGCAGTAACAATATTCGTGCGTGAGTCAACACGTTGTCAACATGCATTTAAGTAAAGTTAATATATGAAAAATCACCAATTAAATAACATTCCATTATCTCGATAATGCTGAAAAACAAAGATAGAAAGTGGAATCACATCGGTATTTGCAAAGAAATTCCGAAAATGCAGCGTCACAATATAAATGAAAACATACTGTCATATATGTACATTTTCATAAGTTTTACTATATTAATGTATGAAATTTCCCATACACAATGTTTCCACACGGGCATTCTTACTGTTTTCTTTAAATTAATATTATACCCGCGGGTGAAAAAATTATATAGGAACATGTATGTCATATTAGGTCCATAAATGACAAATCCATATATGGCCTCTATGTCAATAAATGGAAGAAGGGCCATACATGCATGTAGTGTGTGCTTACTATTCATGGCAATGTATTGAAATAAATGGAATATACGGGCATATATTTTCATTTAGGCAGAATTTTTTAAACGTCTCAGCTCATCAAGTCGTATATATAATACTATTAACATGTTTATAAGAAATTATTTAAGGGGATATACAACCATACCATTTCCAATGGGTCAAATTTGCAAAGACATTCACAATTTAATAAAAAAGTTTAAATAAAATCATTTTTTTTAAAATCCACTTAAGTGCAAAAAAATCGACTCACCTGCATGAATCAAGTAAAAATGTGTTTTTGTCAGCAACCAAATGTCCAATTTCAAATCGGGAAAATATGTTTTGTAGACAATTTATTCCTCTTTATAATTCGTTTAATTGTCATAAAATTCCAGATGGATGCATCCATGAGAAGAAAAATGTTGAACTTAAAGCAAACCCAAAATTGCATTATTTATGACAATATGCATCGTTGTACCAATGTGGCTGTAAGTGTTTCTGAATGCAATTTGAGTAAAATTTTCATGGATAAACACATATCCAGACATAGCGTTAATTAATGGTTTCTCGATAAAATGACCACTCCACCAGAAGTAGCCGCACGAGTTGCAGGCAATTTCCAGGAAAATTCAGCAGAAATCTTTTTCACACTAGACTAATTATAAACAGGAATAAATTGTCTACAAAAAACATTTTTCCGATTTTAAATCGGACTGTTGGTTGCTGAGAAAAACACATTTTTACTTGATTCATGCAGGCGAGTCGAATTTTTTGCACTCAAGTGCAACTTAATAAATCAGCAAGGGACTATGTGTTATTTTTCACTTTAAAATTGTTCATTTTTTAAAATTAATAAACAAGCTTGAAAAATGTTCGGTAGTTTGCACATGCTGCCAGCAGGTGGCAGCATTTGCTAGGCAAGTGGTAAGTGCAAAAAAAATTCACACTAGACGAATTATAAACAGGAATAAATTGTCTACAAAACACATTTTTCCGATTTTAAATCGGACATTTAATTGCTGAGAAAAACAATTTTTTACTTGATTCATGCAGGTGAGTCGAATTTTTTGCACTCAAGTGTAACTAACTAAATCAGCAAGGGACTATGTGTTATTTTTCACTTTAAAATTGTTTATTTTTTAAAATTAATAAACAAGTTTGAAAAATGTTCGGTAGTTTGCACATGCTGCCAGCAGGTGGCAGCATGTGCTAGGCAAGTGGTGAGTGCAAAAAAATTCAGATAATTTAGCATGTTTTAACATGTTAACCATTGTTACAACTTTTATTTTCTTTCTTTAGACATTGCATTGATAAAACCCAACACGCATAAAACGGTCGTAAAGCCGAACAGCTGTATGTCGCATAGGTCGTAAGTCGACGATATTTGCAGTACTACAAAACGACCCAAATGCCAAAGTTATCCAAGATCTCCATTTCGTATTAGAGTCAAACAACTTTGTGGTTTTCCCTCTAATCTCTCATTTCCCCCCTCTTTCACTCCCGCGAGTGAACGACATAAAAATGCACTTTTGGAGCCTGGATATGCTTTGCAGCAACAAATCAATCAAAACGTGATTGCATACATTTGATTGTTTAGGCTGTAACAACCTGCCCTCCAACTGAAATCCCTTGCAAATTTTCCATCGTTTTTAGTATAGTTTTACCGGAGCGATTAGGATTCCAGACGGGCTTCTCTCCATCCCCCATACAGCACACTTACATATTTATATGAATTGATTTGAAGTAGAAAGTTAAAAGAAAAGAATCGATTTTTCCAGCTGCCATTATGCAATTTGATCAAATATTGATTTGCTTTTTTAACAGACTGACATCGTTAGATGATTTTATAGCCGTGCGCTGACATCGACTGAATGTTAAGTAGATAATCCGTGGACTCGTAGAAAAATAGATAAATTAAAGAAATTAAAACTAATCAAAATCTTTCATCGTTACACGTTTAGACGCTTCGAGATTGTGTCTAGAAAATATGTCTTAAAATCGGTTAGGGATATTTATAATCGTGCCAATCTTGGACAATAAAGATATTTCATGTCACTTGCTGAATGTTAGAATGTCAGATTAAGGTGTCAGGCTCTTGACACGGGTCTTAAATAAATAATTTGAGCAAACATGCTAGATTATGGAAAGTGGATTTAAAGATGATGATTTATGGCAGTGCAAGCATAAATATAGAACCACCAAATGTAGCACAAGTATTGCATAATGCCTAGTACACACTATAGCAAACTCGGAACAGAAACAGTTTCGTAAATATGTTTGCGATATGTGGATGCTTACCAGATTTCTGCAAGAAAGTTTCAGCAAACATTTGGCCAAAAAAAAAAAACGTGATTCCATGAAACACTTCGGTAACCGCTTAAGATGCTGGGAAGATCAACGAAAAAATTGTTTGCTGGTCATGGCGCTCCTGCCAAGGAGTCTATACTACAAGTGCTTCTTTACAGACGACGCTTATACTAGGGTAAACACAAAAACCGATATTCACCTCGTGGATAGCTGACAAACTCCGATTCGAAATGCATTTTTGATGTGGACAACTACATTTTGACAAACATGTTTATGGAAATATTTTCACGAAACCACGTTTCGACAACTTGGTTTGCGTAAACTTTATTTCTGTTTCGTCTTTGCTATAGTGTTTACTAAGCATAACAAACATCAGATTAGTGTCATTGATCGGGTACTATGTAATCTCCATTTACAGTGAGTATCTCAGACAATATGTAATATGGATAGTATTATACAAATGTTGTAAATACAGAATATAGCAAACTATAGACAAGTTGATACATGTCATGAGTTAAATTGCACACAAATTGTGGATAATAGGAAGCATAGGAAGTCTGTGAATACCTGTTATTTAGATTGATCGGTTTTCAGACTAAGTTCCATATGATGTGTGAAATTGTGCGTGAGCGTAGTATGTACTTAAACTGAAATGTTCATGTGTGACACTGACAAAACTGACTTGTTTGTAACCTAGGAGTAACTGAATTTACCAGAAGGTCGATAAAGTCACCTGGTAAGACGATCCTAGAGACCTTGATCTTTTTAGTTACATTTCGGTTATATTTTTAAAGCCTATCGTGTATTTATTGAATTCTATAGGAATGTTATTTCCAAATCAAGAACTCTGAAACAAGAAGAAGATCATAGTAATGTTTATCCAAAACGAGTCTATGGTAATGCATATCCAAGAGTAAAAATTATGAATGTTTGTCCAATAGTAAGCTTATAGGATATTTATATAGTCCAAGAGTAATAATCTAGGATACTGAGTCCAAGAGTCCAAGAGCAGGATCATAGAAATGTCTATCCAAAATAAATAACTTAGGAATGTTTGTACAAGAGTAAAAACATTAGGAATACTATTTGTTCAAGAGTAAAGACACTAGGAATAGGAATACTTGTTCAAGAATAAATAATGTTTGCCCAACAGTAAGAACACTAGAAATGTTTGTCCAAGGATAAGAACGCTAAGAATACTTGCTCAAGAACAAGGAATGTTTGTCCAAAAGTAAGAGTACTAGGAATGCTTGTTCAAGAACGAAGAATGTTTAGCCAACTAGAAGGAGCTTTATAAAAAAAATATTTAACCAAAATGCAAGATTTCAAAAGGATTATTTATCCAAGAGCAAGTACTATAGGCAAATTAATCCAAGAGCAGGAATGTTTGTTCAAGAGCAAAAACTCTAGGAATGCTTTACCAAAAAGTAGGAAGACTATAGAAATATTTTGCCAAAAAGCAAGACTTCAATAGAAACGTTAGTCCAAAAGCAAGAACTCTATATGAATGTTTGTCCAAGAGCAATAACTCTATAGAAATGTTTGCAAAAGAGTCATAAGGGGCCATTCAAAAATTAGGTCACACCAATTGTTGGTTTTTTGTGACAATTGTGAGCAAGGGGTGGGGGGTGGTTCGGTAACGTGACATCACACAATCAAAATTTATTTCAAATGGTAAAAATTATGCGGTAAAATTTTTTATATTTTTTTTAACATTTGAAATTTTGAAGAGCAGTCCGGAAAAAAGATTTGGATCCTGTAGTGACTCAAAACTTTCTTTCCGATTGCTACTCATCAATCATGAATAGCTCTTTTTCACTATTAAATAAATGCTATTTTAAAATTTATAGCAATCTATTATTTAATATAATGTTATCAATATCAACATTGGTTTCATTAATTTAAAATCAAGTTTTTTAATATTTTTAAGTATTTTAACAAATAAATTATAAAAGAATATAGAATTATTAAAAAATAATTGTGGGGGGGGGGAGTAATCGACGGGTTGTGACATCATTATGGATGGGGTGTAATAAAATTTGTGACAATTGTGACAAAGGGATGAAGGGGTGTTTAAAAAGAGGCAAAAAAGTGGGACATCACCCCTAACTCTATAGGAACGTTTGACCCAAAAACAATAACTCAAAAATGTTTAACAAACTATACAATAGAAATAACTAAGTTCAATGCTTGAACAAAAGGGGCAAGTGCTCGACAAAAGTGTCCATAAAGTCAACATATACATAGGTGGCCAACCACTTCGGTAAGGAAAGGAAGCACCAGCTCAGATGCATAAAAGTTGATCCACACCCCTCCAGAATAGATTTCATGCCGCAGGTTTAATTCGATTTGAAGACATGGGAACCTCCAGTTCCTCCTGCATTTATTTTCGCCTCCAAACCTCTCATAAGGTGGGCGCCATAAAGAGTGTTTAACCTTTCCGGAAGCTGTCACATTCATTGAGCGGAGGAGGTCCATCGCCGCATCTGTTTATTGACGGAAGAACAACCCTGCTGCACTCGGAGATAGGCACTATGGCATCATATCACTGAAACAACACATGGCCAAGGATTTCGCCTGCGGTAAATGTGCGGAGGAGGAACTCTGGAAATCCATTTTTCCACGTGTAATTGGCGGTGAAGAAGGGAATGAATGGAAGGGTCGGTAGCCGTAGAAAAATGCAACTGTCGAGGAGGGGCTCGGGGATGAGGGGGTGAAGACCCTTGGGGAGGAAGGGGTCCATTGCAATAGTGGAGCTACATATACATCGAGCGAAGGGTCGGGGGGTTGAAATCGAAATTGAATCTCGATTACAACCGGGGGAAATCTAGGCATGCATTCGCATTAATTTCAGTTGCAGATAGCCTAATTCGGTCCCCCAACGTAAAGAGCCATTAATTTCACGAGCTATGTACGCTAGGCCAATTCAGTTTACTCTAGGTTGCGTTTATTAATTCGATATTTCAGAAAACGTGGTAATGCGATGGGAATATATAGGGCGTGGCGCAAGTAGGTCTATCTCTTCCTAGGCATTTAGATGTGAACATGTGTTGGTCAATGAAGTGGACCTTTTCTGGCCTTTTACGTTTTTTCATTTCACATTTTTAGGTCTTGAGACAGAATTTTTTAGACGACCTGCGAGGATGAGTAGGGGAGACGGGGCACAGTGGGACGCGGGGCCCAGTGGTACAACGTCTTTATAAAATCAGGTTTTATCAACAACCCAATGCTTTTGATTTGCAAAGAAGCTGTCTGCACAACTCTTTCATTAACCAAAATTTCTGCGATCTGACACA
>JAQGAE010006523.1:0-10039 GCA_034696685.1 Julus scandinavius
CATAAACGCGTCATCAAGTAGGTTGGCACGCATGCGCAGATCGAGTGACGGTCAGAAAAAGACGTCGGGCGATGCATAATTTGTGAACCAGGCATCTAGGAGGACTTTCCTGGGGAAGGGCAAGCAAGTACCAGAAGAAAACTTGTCAGCAGCATGGGCGGAGGTACCTAGCTCTGGCCATTTGGGCGTGTCCAAGGAAAAGGGCCAATGGAGGTTGACCTCTATGTCAGCCAGGGCCGTTAGGGGTCACTGTATGTTGATGACCACGTCGGGCGCAAGTTATAAAATCGGTGATGGTACCAAACTAGGTACCGTGTTTAGCTTGAACGAAATAAGGTTTAACCTCACTTTGTGAGTCTAGAGTTCCTGATGATCTGGATATGCTGGAAGTAAATCTTGTAAATCTGGACATAAGATTCAAATTCAATATGTAGAAATTCTTTATTTGTATTATAAATGTTTGAAAATATTAAAATCGCTGCATTAACTGTATATAATAAAATAAATTCCATACAGAAGTAATTTTGAACTTTTGGCCAAGGTTAGCTTTATCTTTTAGAAATGCACCTACTTTTAATTGATTTACAAATCATAGTCAATAAATCTTTTCTACTGATAGTTTCGATCATTAAATACAAAATGATAGGTACACAATTCATTATCAGTTATTGTTGAAATTATTTGGCAGATTTGTAATGTAATGATAAACTTTGATAAACAATTCTTAATAGAAAAATAACTAATATCTCACCTTTCATTTGGTTGGTTACATGATTACCAGTTTATGGCATCTGGGAAGATAAGATCTGTCACTGAAATTTTTGGACAATCTAGACATGTAGGGGGTAAGGGTATTACACTTATTAAGCAGCTAAAGAGTTACTTGGTATAAAGTGGATCAAACAGTTTTTGTTATTTTCAATGAAAATGGGTACATTGCATTCTCCTTATCAAATTGTTGAATTCCTCAGGAAGAATGGAATACTTTTACCTGAAGACATGGAAGCAAAATTAGCAGGTAAATTAAAATTTTGGTCTACCAAAATGCATTATTTTTAATTTTTCAACGGTCTGGGTAACTTTGGGCAACATACGAGCAAAGCAAAGAATAAGCCGAGGTATCCCTTGGCTGGGAACACGAGTCGACTAGGACTGAGGGCACTTGATGCACCCTTTTAAGTCCGACAGTGCTAATTGGAGAGAAACACTCTTAAGCCGGGTCTCCACCAAAGGGAACATAAACCAGACTCAAGGTTTGTTCAAAAAATGTGCACAAGAAGTGTGCTTACCACTTTTGTGTCAGCAAACTTAGTTTTTGCGTCCAGATTCATATTTCTGGTCACGTTAGACCGATCACTCGAAAGGCGGTCTAGGTAAAAAAATGTTTCCACTACCAAGTGGATTTAATGGGCACCACGTGACTCAGCACGTCTCGCCCGAAGGGGTTACAATTGGGAGTTATAAGGTTAGGAAATCATAACAAAAATTAAAAGGCCAGAAACAGTAGGTTATGAATGGTGGGAGAGTTCGTCTGTTAGGATATTGGCTATTCTGTATAGCAGCCAGATGGTCGGGGGACTGGGGGAGGATAGAAGAAAATGAAAAAGGTCTGGAGGGTTGACAAGAGGTAGGCGTATTGAATTTTGTTTTGTGGATAGAATGAAATGGTGGCGGCAGTTATACCACTACTCTGCTCGGCCGTAAGTCGCTCATTTTCGTGTGTGTTTACAGCATTATGTTGCTGTTGGTTGAGACCCGGCTTTAGGTTGTATTCTGGTGCTTTACCAATATTCAAAATTGTAATGTTGTTTAACCGCTGTTGTTAAAACAAGTGAATATATAGTGATTCCTATTTGCCACTTATTTTGATATTTTTGAAATCACAAATTGTGAATGCAAATTTCACGAATCTAAATTAAAAATGATATTGCATCTGTATTTTCTGTCATTTTAGAAGAGCACGTAAATTGGGACACATTTATTTATGTCACAGATGATGATTTGAAATCATTGGGTGTGAAAATGGGACCACGAAAAGCTATTTTAAATGTGATAAAACAGTCAAAGAAATCAGCTATAGAAGTAAAGATGATAAATTGGTAATTTTAATTACAACTAATTGTTATTGGCTAGGTTTTATTTATTGCTAACTGATTTTTTATATTTTAGGGCAAAATTAGCTGAACAGAAGATTAAAAAAATTATGCCCTTAAAGATGATGAATATGTAAATTCTTTTAAATACTGCTTTCTTAAAAATATCTAAAATAACTTTCTATTAATTGTTTAATAGATTGTTTAATATTTTGATCGATATTTGTTGTTTTAATTTGTTTTTTCAACTTCAACTAAATATAAGGATACAACTAGAACTATAATTTGTTCTTGGGATCATTGGAACTTAATGACTCAATGTAAACTTGCTATTTCGTTGGACCACATAAGGTGCAACCTTTGACCTTGAGGTCACATACATTTCTTTTTGCCGATTTACAAATCTCAGCATTGCGAAAGGGACGCAGGTGGCGCCACTTATTTTTTTAAAACTCACTAAACAGAAGCCAGTGGCCATAGTGAAGTTGAGGTCAGATCTTGTAACATCCTGATGGGATGATAGTCCAGATAATTCCAGCAGGTCAGTGAGGCTTGAGGAGCCAGGACAGTTGCTCCCTAAATGGTTTAAGAGTCGAATGGGCCCCAAAGAAAGAAACCCAAAGCATCCATTTAATGAGATTCAGCAGATTGGACATCAAGATCGGTATTGGATGGTCGATCATTGATGGCAGAAGTTCAACAGATCAAAGATTCAACCAGGAATGGCTTCAGGATGTCAGATAGATGCCCTACAGAATGGACAGACTACATAGACACTGGGGCCCAAGGAAGGTAAGAGGTTACCTGTTCTCCAGTTTTATAACAGTGCATTTTATAGAAATGGTAAAGTAATAATTTCCATTTAATTTTCCCAAAATAAGTAAATTTTCCACATTCATTGTATGTGGCCTCTATTAAGAAATTAATCCAAACTTATTCCGAAATTTGTCGCGGCACTTTTCAACAATTAAGACATAAAATTTTCAGGGCACACTAACAAGGCCTATAATTGTCAAGGCACAATGAATAAGGTGGCAAAAAATGATTGATTTAGAGCCCCAAACGCATTCGACTCACTTTCCAAACTCACTTGCGCGAATCCAAAAATTGTGCGGTAGCAGCCGATGTTACATAAAGTGAGTCTAGTATGTTTGAGGCTTCAGCGAACATTTCAGTATTGCTGGTGTTTGCTCAAGAGGTGGTTCTGATGAAAGGAAAATTGTTTGCTGGTCAAGGCGCTCCTACCAAGGTCTGTACACGATGACGTTGCGCATTGCACCAAGTGGTTTCTATAGCAAAACGTCCAAAGCCGACACTGGCGTTCAAGTGGGGTACGTGCTTGCCTCTCGATCCTAAGATGCGGGGTTTACTCCCAGGTCAAGGTCGGTGGGTATTTTGAAGGATGAGAGAAATTCCCTAAGTGGCGGCTCTTTTGGGTGAGTGTTTAAACTGAGGTCTGGTGTTGATTGCTGCAGGGTAAAGACCCCTCGAGATGGGGAAGTTTCTCCTCATAGGCAAAATTCCCAGGTAGGTGTTGAAGGCTCATCCCCTGGTGTTGGTGTTTATTCCTCGTGTTGCAGAAATAGGGAAACGTTAAAAATCAACAGACAAACAATATTTGTCGGTTTGTTGGAAATTGTGGTTCTAAACAATTTTTGAAAACCACATTTGAGAATTTGTGTTTATGTTTAGTGTTTCTTTTGGTGCGTACGCACTTTTAAAGTTTCAACTCCGAAAATGAAAATTTGACGACAATAGGAGAAAACACAAAATCAAGCAACATAATAAAAATAGCTGTAATTTAGAAAATTTATTCTTATGATATCTGAAATAAAAATGTATTTTTGATGGGTTTCACCATGGTCAGTTACTTAATCAACTGTTAAATTCTAAAATCGTTAGTAAAACAAGAAAGACTCTAAAACGATAAAACTCGCAAAATATATATTTTTTATTCACGGATATTTCTGGAACAATATAGAAAACACTTTTTATGATGAATAACTATACTCGTAAAACACTTTCAATGAAATATATTTTAAATATTTACATGTTTGTTTATATTTTACCTAAAAATGTGAAATTATTGAATTAGTCTTGTTTTTAAGATTTTTTGTAACGCTCGTATAAACTTTCGTAAAACTTATTTTTAAAATTTTACATTTTACTTGAAACCTCCTTAGAAAATATCTTTTCATGATATAACGCATTCTAGCGGCGTACGAGACCTTTATAGGCATTATTAACTCCAAGATGGCCGCCTTATGGAATGAATTGAAATGACCGCCATCTTGAAGGTAAAAGCTCGAAATGCTGCTAGGTGGTGCTGAACTGGAACAATACTAAACTACATGATGCGTAACTTTTTCCAATATGGCCACCTCCATTTACTCCAATAAGTGGATGGCCATCTTGGAAAAAACAAAACAAAAATAAACAAAGCAACTAACATTCTCAGATGGCGCTGCACTGGAAATGAGGCCAATTCCCAATAATCCCTTGATGCATTTTTTGTTTCAAGATGGCCGCTTTGATACTCGAAATAAGAAACGTTCTCTATAGGCGGCCATCTTGGAATTAAAGTAAACTGTGACATTTCTATTTCCAAGATGGCTGCTTTTGTACTCGAACAAAAACCCCACAATGCATTTATTTTTTCTAACATGGCCACCTTTCGAGGCCGCCGTCTTGGAACTCTGCTAGCTAGCACTTCACCGGAAGTGATAACAATTTCTAAGATGGCCGCCTTCGGAGTAGAAATTTCAGGCAGCGGAGGTGGTCATCTTGGAACTCCGCTAGCTGGCACTACACCGCAAGTGATGCCGATTTCTAAGATGGCCGCCTTTGGATTAGAAATGAGTTATTGGAGGCGGCCATCTTGAAACTCCACCATAAGTGATGTCAATTTCTAAGATGGTCGCCTTCTGAGTGGCAATAACATCCCTTGGAGGTGGCCATCTTGGAAATCAGAGAAGCTTGAGACGCAGGAGTGGTGGAGCTGAATTGTAAATTCTTCCTTCAGTCATCATTTTTCTCACTTTCAGTCCATTCTTTTTTACCGTGCTTCCATTTCTGGTTCATGTATGGATGGATGATGGTGTCGCCCTCAGACGGCGACTTTTGGTGGATCAGTAACGTAGGTAAGGTCGTTGAGGTAGTACCACTTGGGGGCGTCCTCGCAGCGGAAGTTGCTGATCCAGTCGCAGATGCGGAACTGCTGGTTGAAAGCCGTGTTGTGTCCACACAAATGAGGGATGCGACGACCATCTTCGTCACACATGTGAAAGATCATGCAGCCAAACTCGGTGTCGGCATAGAAGCCGATGGACTTATCGGAGCAGTCGAAGTGAAACGTTACGTTCGGCATCTCTTCCCAGCGCTTTTCCTAAAAAAAACACAGACTACATTGAAAAATCTTTTGAAATGGTTTGAGGGAGAATAACTTCAGTAAAATAAAGATTTGTCCGAAAACGGATGAGAACCGCAAATTTCCAGATTGATTAATTTTCAATTTAACAATGATGTCTAAGTCGTTATGGACTTGGAACAATCTTCTGAAAATGGGTGGTACTCTCTTAACATATTGGATTTATCGGCCAACTGTGGGGTAGTGATACTGTGGCGTAGCGAGGATATTTGGTGCCCAGGACAAACCACCCAAATTTGAGCGTCCGCTATCCTACACTGCCCAAATTTTCACTTTTCCCCACCCTCATTCTCCACTAACCAAATATGCATTCTTTTCCCCCACCCCATTACCCAGTACCCAAATGTGCAAACTCCCTCCCCCATCCTCCACTATCCAAGTTTGCGCCTCCACCCCATTTCCCATTACCCAAATTTGAGCCTTTCCCCATCTTCCATTACCCAAATTTGCGCCCTTCCCTCACCCCATCCTTCCTTCCTAAATTTGCGTCATATCCTCCCAATCCTCCACTATCCAAGTTTGCATCCTTTCCTCCCACCCTCATCCTCATCAACCGAAATTTGCAACCTTCCCCCACCCTATCCTCTACTTCCTAAATGTGTCTCCTGCCCTCCCCTCCTCCACTATCAAAGTTTGTGCCTCTCCTATTTTCCACCACCCAAATTTGCGCCCTTCCTTCCTCACCCATCCTCCACTTCCATCTGGAAAACAACATTGTTTGTATTGTGTTGCTTAAATTAAGTTTCAACAATAATGAGTTTAATATATAATCCAACAAATCCATTTTAATACTTTGGCATCTGCTGCATACCGCCCTCCATACCCACGCTGGTTCTGTGCCACTACAACTCTCCCTTGTTTTGGGCAAGAACTGATCAATCCCCTTTTCTTGCACAATACATTATCTATCTCTTTGCTGTTTCCTGTCTGCACTCTAACTTATGTCAACATCCTCATGCCATTACTCATGTCCTAATCCTTTGTCATTTCCTGTCCTGTGATAATTTGACTGGGCACCTGTAATGGCTAACTGAAGGCGTTTCTTGGAACTGTGCCCAGTCTACCCATGGTCCTCTCTGTCATGCGATTCGCGCATATAGTTTACACCCTCAATATGCCACTGATTATCGACTGGAAAAACCCCCAAAATGTCATGGCTGGTTAAAAATGGATACAAACTTAATACAGATGAAAACTGATTAAAACGGTTTACATTGAATGGAAAGCAGACTAAAAACGGATGAAAAACTCAAATGCCAAGATTTATTAAAAAATCAATTTAAAAACGATATCCAAGTGATACTAGCGTATGAATAATAATTAAAATTTAGCTCAAGTTGACTGTTAGTCATCACAAATATTATTATCAGTAAAAAATTTATGAACATACAAGATAAGTGTTTATTTTTCAATTTTTGATATATTTTAACCGTCAATTATTAATAAACTTTTATTGTTTTTTCCATCAGGATAAAAAGTTATCAAAAGAAGTGGTCAAAACCAAAAATTAATTATTTATAACAAAATAAATGTAACTTACTCTGTGGCTAATGCTTTTACCGTAAATGACAGCCAGTACTGAAATTTAATAAAAAAACACATCAAATAAATTTAATCAACATGTTTGGACATGTCATGGATTTAGAAATCTTACAAAATAACTTCAAACTTATAATGGATTTTTGGTTCAGGATGACCGATATTATTTATATATGGATTTCCTGGACAACTCAAGTATGCAACAGTAAGAAGATGGGGTTGGAAAATCATACATGGCACATAGTATATGGAAAATGTCACAGCAAGATATACAAAGTGAGAATTCAACATGCCACCATGAGACTTAGCTCGTCTCGACACATGTGAAATTATTAGTTATCTGGACTTGTGTTTTTCCATATTTGATAGCGAAATATGTAATTAGCATTTTTACATTGAGCAGTTAGAAAACTTCACTTAAAGTACAAGTTAAAATTTTGTCACAACTTTACTAAAATCCTCTTTAAAGTGTCTAATTGTTAAGTGTAATTAACAAGTACGTGTTAAGTAACAGAAACATGTTCTCACTTAAACAAACGAAGCTCAAAATAGCGAATTGTCGCAACATTCTTCAGATATGGCTTTACTTCCTTGATCCAAATGACCTAAAAAAAATAAATAAACATAATTAGATTTAAGTGTTAGTTTATTGAATTAGCAAAACGTGTCACAGAAACTTATATGGAGAACAAACATCAAGGATGGTTGATCAATCTAAGAAAACCCAGATCTAATTTATATTTGTATTAGACAAATAAACAAACATATTTAAAAGATACGAGGAATAGTCTTTTGACAAATATAGGGCATTTTATCCATACATGGTTTTTAAAACATGTCTACTGTCATATATGGCTATATGTTTGGGCTTTATGACCCATATATACATATATGTCATAAATGGCCCTAAAATTCAGTTAACCTCCTCACAGTGATCTTCCATGTTTAAAATATTACCAAAAACCTTTCTTGGAATAGCAATTTCACAAAAAATGTTGGTGCAGCGAACCAACGCCTCAGATTAATTTCACGCGTATTTCGAGAATGTGCGCGTAATGTAACGAAAACTGGCTACGCAACTCTGGTTCACCCTGTGTTGGAATATTGTGCTCCTGTTTGGAACCCTCACAGGATGGTTCATATTCAGGATATAGAGATGGCCCAGCGTAGGGCAAACTGATTTGTTAAGGGCAGTTATCAACATTCCGTGAATGTGACAGAAATGCTTCTCTCTCTAAATTGGGACACGTTGAAGTCCAGACGCAAAAAGTTATCTACGTGGTTATTCAAACGGGTAGCGGGCAGTTTCAACTAAATTTATTCAACTAAAATGGTACAACTGAAGGATTTACAACTAAGAAATGTTCAACTAAACAGATTTTCAACTAGGATGTTTTCAACTAAACATCAATCAGGTGGTTTTTATTCTTCTGAGTTAGGTTAGGTTTTTTTTTTTTTTTTTCCTAACTGTTCCGGCCTCCATAGTGGAGACCGCGGCCGCTATTGGATACAGCCAATAATAGATAGGAAGAGAGGAAGGAGCACGGTCGCGGCCGATTTGTAAAGGACTACCACGGCATATGCCTGGAAACAACTGTGGAAAACCGCGAAAACCACAGTCATGGTAGGCGACCCGGGAATTGAACCCGGGTCTCCCGAATGGTTAGGTTAGGTTAGTTAACATTTTTCAGTTGTAAATTTTTTAGATACATTTTTTTAAGTTGTAAAACTTTAGTTGAATTTTTTTTTGTTGAAGAAATTTAGTTGAAATTGCATGATTCCATTCAAACGTTTTAATCTTTCTCTTAATTCAAATATATTAACGCCTACCGAGCTCTCTAGGAGTAGACATAATCACTCAAATCCTTTGACCTTGGCTTCGTGCCAAGACAGATGCTTACTATTGGTCCTTCTTTTTACATGCGATTAGACAATGGAATAGCCGGTAGCAGGCAGTTTCAACTAAATTTATTCAACTAAAATGGTACAACTGAAGGATTTACTGCTAACTAAACAGATTTTCAACTAGGATGTTTTCAACTAAACATCAATCAAGTGGTTTTTATTCTTCTGAGTTAGGTTAGGTTAGTTAACATTTTTTAGTTGTAAATTTGTTTAGTTGTAAAACTTTAGTTAAATTTTTTTTGTTGAAGAAATTTAGTTGAAATTGCATGACTCCGGAATAACCTACTTAGCGATTCTCCTGATTTAGTAAAATTTCAATCTAAGAATGTCTAAATCGCTACTGACTTAGGGGAGCATTCTCCTGAAATTGGATACTACCCCCAGCTACCATATGCCATTTATTTTCTGACTGTATGGTACTGAGTTGAATTGAAAAAAAACAAAAAAAAAAGTTTTTGTTTATGGTCCAATTTTTAATAAAGTCATGTTTTGTGTAATATAAAATATCTTTTATAAAGTTATCCTACGTGGAATAATCCACATGGATTATTTGAAATGTATAAATTTGTGATATGCACATTTCCCATACATAATGTTAATTGTTAAAATATAGCAATTAATGTGTTAATCGATACGTGTGATGAATGTGTTTATGAAGCAGACACGAACCACTAATTTACGATCATTTGGATTTCACTACGTGTTTGTGTTTGTTAATTTCTCCACATCCGCGTGGGGTTTTTTAAGACTAGTTTTTTTAAATTCTTTTCCCCTTTTTTTTTACCAAAATGTGCTCCAAATAATTTCAGACTTGATTTTGATCCTGATTAACGTTCTGATTAGCGAACACTTCGTCAAATGTCAACCAAACAGGAAGCAAAAACGAGCCATATCTAGGTTTGAAACACAAGCAGATATATAAGATATAAATGTAGGGCAGCGACACAACGTGTATATGACAGGATCAAAGACAGCCAGGGGAGACACTCCACTCGTCGACAATGTCCGGGGTAAAGGATTAGATATGGCCATATATGGACATATCAATAAGAATGGTTTGAAAGCCAGGGGGAGA
>JAQGAE010006524.1:0-10039 GCA_034696685.1 Julus scandinavius
CTAACATTTATACATTTTTGTGAATTGTGTTTTAAAATTTCACCCATTGAAAGTGATAGGGTTGTGATTCACCTTAAATAATTCCTGCACTGGCTCATTTCACCCTTGACGGTACAAAACATATTTCCTCCGCAAACCCGGATTATACATGGAAGATCCAAACATTCTTTTCAAGTACTTCATTAACTCAAACTATTGCATGCTCAGGAGTCGATCACTGTTTGTGGTAAACCATTTTGCCACATTATCAGTCAAGTGTCGCCTCAGACACCGTCCATATGCCGATACTGGCAGTCCCTCCGACTGCACTGAAACCAGGAAGGAATTAATAAAATCCGTAATGTTACCCACACTGTCGTAGGAAGGACCATTATCCCGATAATTAATCATCACCGGCTGAGCCACATGTGGCTTTATTTCGGATTCCATCTCTATTATCACATTCGGAGAATTTTGTAAATCCCCACAAACCGGGCGCTGTCTACCTTTGTAGCTTGTGCTCCTCTTCTCATAAGCTCCGCGTCCGAACCACCCCAGGCCTGCAGCACTGCCTGCCATCGGTCCGGACTCGAGGTTCCTGCTTGCTGTCCAATTTACCCCTGGGGCAAAATTCCGGTTGGGTTTACATTATTTAAGTACTGTGTGCCTGTTGCCACAATTGGTGTAGTCATCTTAGTAGCACCTTTTGATCTAGTCTCCATTTCAAAGTCTCTCAGATCAATATACAGGGCGCGTCGCGATAGAAGCCGATGCGAAAGACTTCACCTCCACCATGTTAGGATGCGGTAAGACCGGGTCACGAGATAATCACCAAAACACGCGACTTTCCGAATAAAGGGTTTATTTACAAAATAACAAAAGTGCAAAATATACAAAAAGGTTAAACCAAAACTTACGGACGGCAACTCGCCAGCCCCGGCAAAGATCAAAAACGAAGAGTTCGTGTCGTGCATGCTTCCACCCAGTGTCCGACCCGGTTCACTGGTAAATCCGAACTGCCCTCTCTGCCTTCTCGCGCTTCCCAGCAAACCTCGCAAGGAATGCTGGTCAGCACGGGAATGCCGAGAGGGTTACAACCCTTTACCCCAGCCGCATTCCTGGCCGGTATGTTCCCAGCGGACCCTGACCTTCACTATTCAATTTCTCTTCTTATTTTAATAAGTCCCATTTACAGCTAGTTTATGTTAACAAATTGGTTGCTCTACTTACCAATTAATTTTTCCCAATTAACATTAATATGTATTATCCAACCAATACAAAATCATGTCCAAACCAACATTTAAATGCCTTCCAACCAACTGCTAAACCTGCAAACCAGCTTTCAATGAACCAACTGACTTTAAAATACACTCAACTAAGTTAAAATTCAACCTAACCAATTTTATCTGATCACACCATTGACACCAATAATGTTACCCTAACCTCCTACCTAAAAAATAGTTGTTTGGTGTTAACACATTAATTCACTAACAAATTATGAGATACTTTTCTGAAAATTCTGAAACTCAGAAATTTTTATTATATATATTATAAGTATGACACCTAATTTTCTTGATAATTTTATTTTAATAATTAAAGGCTTTAGAAAATGTCCTATATTTAGGACAAAATCACTTGGCAATAAACATCAAACAATAATCAAATACAATTATAACCTATTAATTTAGTTTACATTCTGTATATTTGAAACGTTGTGTGTTAGGGTTCATAATGTGCACAGGAAAGTGATTGTATCCATCAAATCGAATTTTAATAATTAGCAGTTTTTTAAACGTTTTCTTTAAACTGCATTTAAAAATGAATATGGCCTTTCCCTTTAAAATTCATGCTTATTTACAGTAACTACTTTTTCTGCAACACTTATACTACAATTCAATAGGTCAAAAATAGCTTTACACCCTTATTAGTTTTCATCAATTCTTTGTCTGGGTCATCTTGGCTTTTACAAATCGATTAATTCTGGCAGTTCACGCATTAAAGACTTGTTTATCACATAGCTTACACAGGAGTTTGCAAGAATTAAAAAAGTTGTCTATAAACCTCTGATGGATTTTCCTTTCAATTGTCTTGCCTAAAGGGGTTACAATTGGAAGTTATAAGGTTAGGAATTTATAACAAAAATTAAAAGACCAGAAACAGTAGGTTATGAATGGTGGTAGAGTTTTTCAGTTAGAATATTGGCTATTCTGTATAGCAGCCAGATGGTCTGGGGACTGATGGAGAATATTAGAAAATGAAAGAGGTCTGGAAAGTTGACAAGAGGTAGGGGTATTGAATTTTGCTTTGTGGATAGAATGAGATGGTGGCGGCAGTTATAGAGAAGGTGGTGCCAATCAGATGGGATTGCATCGCAGAGTGCGCAAGAGAGATGGAGATCAATGACGAATAAGCCGTTTTTGTTAGTATTTTTAGAGGGTTTATTCACATTTAAAATGTAATTTTTTTAGGTATAAAGGAACGTTAAGGGAAACGTAAGGGAGAAGTGTGTGAGTGGGTGTATTGAGCGTTACATATGGACGTGAGGAGGCCTTGATTCTATTGGTTAGCACAGATGAAAACTTTAGGTCGGAGTCCTCGAGTGTAAAAAGTTTGATATGAGAGACTTGGGATGTTGAAAGAAAGGAGAAGGCGATGTAGGCAGAGTGGTTGGGGAATGCATAATTGCGATAGGAAACAGAAGTTTGAGCTAATCGCGTGGCATGTCGAGTTATCCTAGAAATAAACTTTGGAAGAAAGAACGAAGAGTAAGTGGCGTGGAAGTTACCCTCAGCCATAGGCCGAGGGTGAGGAATATGAGGGTTCAGTTATTGGGGTGTGAACCAAGTTCGTTGTAAATTATGTATACGGTTGTGTTGAGGTCCAGGCAGAACACCCTCCGAAGGAATCGCTCCTGGAAAGCATCCAGACTGTTGGGTTTTGCCCAGGTCCAGAGAGCAGCATTATATGTTAGAATAAGCGAAAGGATGGTATTAAAGAGGGAGACATAAGTGGGAATATGGTTAAGATTCTTTGAGATTAAGGTTTTGTAGAGCAAGTGGGATTGGAAGTTAAATTTTGACCTGAGGGCTTTTAGGTGGTCCATTAGGGATTATTAGTGCTCACCCTAAAATACATCCATGAGATTACTACCTCCAATTGGGTTGTGCCCCAGCGAAAGAAATTATAAGGGAATGGGCATTTCTGTGGCATAAGATAAGTAGCTTTGATTTAGTGATGATGAGGGTAAGAGTCAAGATTCATATTAGCTCGGCAGGTTGGTACAAGGAGGAGGACGTCATCTGTGAAGAGCAAGCAGTGTATGATAGTCGCCAACCTTGCAGCCCCTCTTGCAAGGAAGGAAGGCTGGTAGGTTACAAAGAAATGAAATGAAAAGGGGACTGAGGGGGTATCCCTGTAGAACTCCTGCAATGATTTTAGTAGGTGAAGTGTAGCCCTCCGCAGTTTTGATTTGGCAGGATAGTTGAGCATTGAATGTGGAAATATTAAGGAGTAGGTTAGGGGGAAGTTGAGGGCACAGAGCTTGGCCCATAGCGTGTAATGGTCCACTGAGTCGAAAGCACGTGTGAGGTCGGCCATACAGGTGTAAGTTGGCAACCTAGGAATTGCAAGCCTTCTCATTGCAGTCTGGAGAAAGGTTATGTTATCTCCAGAGCCCCTCCCCCGCAAGAAAGCTGATTGCTCTGGGAAAAGTATAATATTTAGAATGGCACAGTTTGTCATGCGATTTTGGACCAAGGACATGTATAGTTTCGCCGGGTTAGAAACCAGACTAATCAGCCTGTAGTTGGCCGGATCCCATTTGTCGCCTATTTTGTATTTAGGAAAGGTAACTATTTCAGTCCAATGTTTTTTTGAATATGTGCGATGATAGGGGGTGATTGAATTGGGAAAGAAGTTTGTTTATTAGGAGGTTGTCTGGGCTGTGTTTAAAATGTTCTGTGGGAATCTGATCATGACCTGGGGCCTTTCTGGCTTAAACCTTACTGATAGGCAGTAGTGATTGCTTGGCAAATGGGGTGTCCATGGAAAATAAGGAATGGATAGGGATGGTGGGGAGGGAATTATTGAGCCTGCTTAGATAGGAGGTAGTTGCCTTTCTGGATTGCCTGGGGGATGGTAGATGTCTGTAATGTGTGATTCCCATCTTGCCTTGCATATGGTTTCCGGGTAGGGGAAGCATTTGAATTGTTAGTGTTTTATAAGTCTAAAAAACTTGTAATGTATTTGCTCATGTAATTTGGTGTGCCAGGTGTTATTGTGCCTGACCCTTCTGATTTGTATGTGGCCAGTAAATTAAATTTTATGTTATTGCGATGGAGCATTGTGGTCTGGTTAGGTAAGATCAGAAAATTTGTTGTGGCTAGTTGTAAGGCTTTTTTTAGTTTCAGGCTTTCAGGGGTGAACCAGGGGGCATGTTGGGGGGCACCTCCTAATACAAATTCTTTCATAAGTTGAGGTTCAAGTTCAGTATTTGCTCCTTGGTAAATAATGAAGTCATAAACAACTCTTTCTTCACATAAAACATATTTTATGTTATAACTCCTAGAGCTTACTAAAATGCTTTAGTGGAGCATACTTGTGTTAAAAGTGGTTAAATGTTACCAAAACTCACATGTTGCAACATCCTGGTTGCAGATTTAAAATATAGAATGGTTTACCAGTATTGTATTAAAATATTAAAAGAGAATATGATGTTCCTCCCTGAGTAACATCCAAAAGCAAGAGAGAGATTTTAGTTTATTCCTAGGTATTCCTTAGTTTATTTTTAGGTCTATTGATTGGTCAAAGGACCTTTACAAATAACAGCACACCAATAACATCTGGTGGCTACATGGTGTGTTTTTCAATACATTTTATAAACAAAGATAAAGATTTAAATTCATTATAAAAGTACATAACTCAGGCATGAAACAGATTCCTGAACTCAAACACATAACGTTAAAAAAGGCTTTTCTGTCGTAAGCAGCATCAATATGATGTACTTTGTAGAAATGTAGCAAATAGCTCGGTAACTAATCACGTGTTGAGTTAATGTCCTGCACACCAAATTAACTGGCAAGGTAGCAGAGTGATCACCGAAGAACCTAAATTGAGAGCTAGAAGGTTAAAAGAATATGTACACATAAATAACAGCCCTAAAGCCATGATTTTAGCTATTCATCGGGGCACAATGCCTACAAAATATCAAGAAATATTAAAAATTGGAAAATGGCAAGCTTAGAATGGGTTTGCATAGTAATCAACAAAGATTAGGTAATAATCGTACGTCAAGAAATAGAAATATAAATGCTAATGCTGCATCTAAATATGAGAATAACGCCTCTGACAGCACCCAATAACATCTTAATTAATAATAGTAGGCCTATAAATTTTAACAGTAATAGGACTATGATCATGGATAGGCCGAGAAGAGGAATGCCCATAGTGGAGCAAATGAATACACAAAATTTAAACTTAACGTTAACCCCCATGTTCCTGTTCCCACCCCCAGCGGTATCTTTTTTCGGACTGCAAACACCAAGAGTGGTGAGTCTGCAATCAATTGTGGGATCATTGGACGCATATACATGTACGCATTTATGCCCAATACAGAGAAATGGTAATGAGGTGTTCAATTTTTAGATTGTTTTATGGCCTGATGAAGTCTAGCTCTCAGACAAAACGTTGCCGGCAATAAAGGATAATTATTTTACCTTTACACTGACAAAAACCCTCACTTATTGCTCATCGTTCTTGTGGTCAAGAGTTTTGAGAATGCCACTTGTACACAGAGTTGAGACTACCCACGGGAAGATGGCGACGAACATATTACGACAAATATTAAAGACAGGCGAAACCAGAGGGAGGCTACTCAACCAGATTGGATTTTTGCAGAAGTGTAAGGTGACGGACATTATCCCCCATGGACAGCTTTCCACTTTGATTGGCAATAGTGCTGATTACATTAAAAATTGTTATGATTTTAATAACAGGAATTCATTGATCACGATTCATCATTTGAATGAGAAAATTATCGCCACTAATAACAAGATGGACTTTTTATGGGGTAGAATTACTCCGGCTATCCCTCTCCACAATAATAATTTCTTAGTCGAGCAGACGAGGGTTTTTTTCAAGCGGATGATCAAAGTGCACAAGTTTAGGTTGCAGAACAAGTTCGCAAAATTGCAGAAGGAGTTTGGATGGGATATTAATATCGAGGTTGACCTATGGGTCGATGACCTCACTGATGGCATGCTCCCTGATAATATAAAAATGTCTCGCTTTAGGCCCTAAATTTTCCTTTGACGAACCTATTGATGTATTGAAAACATTGGCTGGCTTTGAGTCCAATTGGTTTCGTTTGCGCAATGTTGATGTAGATGCTTTGAGGAAAAAGTTGGTAGACTCCTTGAAGGTGTTTCGGCGAAAGCCTGCCAGAAGACATAATTTCCTGTTAATTTTGGGGGTCTCTGAACCTGAAATTAAAAAGTTTTTTAATGAAACAAAGGAGAAGATCGTGTTTCTGATGGCTGATAAGGCTAACAAACTTGTAGCGATACTCAGGGAATTTACAAGGAAAAAATGCACACTCTTCTGAATGATCCGGAAACCTACGAGGTTCTCCAGACGTCTTTGCTCACTAAACTTGTTAAATGCTAGTTGGACAAGGATTTTATAAACGATACAACAGGGCGCAGAGGAACTCCCGGTTTGTGCATTTTAGGCAAACTGTATAATGCCAGTAATAATGGGGTCACTCCCAGAGTATACGGTTTGCCTAAAATGCACAAACCAGGAGTTCCTCTGCGCCCTGTTGTATCGTTTATAGGGGCACCCTCCTACTATTTGTCAAAGATTTACGTGGATATTTTAGTTCAGATTTCAGGAAATACTAATACTTTCATAAAGAATGGGTTCGACTTTGCCCAGTTGATGAAGGAGACGGTTGTCCCGGATGGAGAGGTCTTCGTCTCCTTTGACGTTGGTTCTTTATATACTAACATCCCGCTTGAGAGATTGAAGTTAATTGTTGAAGAAAAGTGGGAACAGATTAAGAACCTTAACTCCGTGTCCATAAAAGATTTTGTTGAAGGGCTGTTGCTTTTTTTTGAACTTTTTTGAACTCCACTTACTTCGACTTTGAAGGGGTCACGTATAGACAAAATTTTATGATGGCTATAGGGTCCCCAATTTCAGCTATCAATGCTAATTTGGTTATGGAAGAGCTCGAAAGCGAGGTTAAATTAATCTCTTGCGTAGCAATCACCCTGCTAGAGGTACGTGGACGATATTTTTGCCATAATGAGACCTGAGTGTATAGACGCATATAAACTCGAGATGTAGGCTTTCCACCTGAGACTCACTTTTACAACTGAATTGGAAAATGAGTTGAGCCTATCCTTCTTGAATGTTAAAGTGATAAGGTATTTGAGAGGTGGGGTTAGGACTGAATATTATAAAAAGCCTACTAATTCTGGAAGATATTTAGCTTTCTTATCATACCATAATATAAAGCACATAAGGGGTCAATATTATTCGGGTAAGTGAGAGGGCATTTTTTAGTGCAACTGTTGATAGTGTAACCACCTGTTTTTCTGGGGTGCCTCATCTGTATACATTTACACTGGATTCCATTCTTTAGGATTTTCTGGTACTACAATGATATAGCGGCCTGATCGATGACTAATTTCCTAGTATTAGGATGATGCTGAATGTGTACGCTCTCTTTAAAAAGTCTAGCCCTGAGACAGGGTTCATTGGAGTTAATTTTACTTTTTCCTTAACTAATTTGGTGTCCAGGACACTTGCTTGATACGTGGTTAGTGATGGAGTTACTAACGACTTTCCTGTTGCGGGCATCATATTGGTGCTGCTGTAGCCTTTCGGCCAGCGTGTTTTTTGTTTGTCCAATATACACGAACTCACACAAACTGCACAGAATTTAATAGGCGACTTCACTACGTGTGGCAGTGGGGACTCTCTTTTAAAGTGGGTAGAAAGGATTTTACCATGGAGGCAACAGCTCTGTTGTGTTCACTAAGGAAGGAATTGATTTTCTCCGGAAGGCCCTTTTAATAAGGTACGGTTAAAAATTGTTTTTTTGGTTAGTTATTAGTTTGGGCATGTACCGTTTTGGGGTGCAAAATCTCTTTTTATAGTTTTAAGATGAAATTCAGGGGATAATTGTTCTTTTGCAGAAGGAGTACGTTCTTAGCCAGAATCCGTTCTTTTGCATCATTCCATGAGGTGAGATTTAAGGCCTGATTCAACACCGATGTAACCACACTTCGTTTGTGTTTGAATGGTGTGACCAGAAATCCAAATATCTACCAGAACAGGTAGGCATTTAAAATGTTTAGGAAGCTTAACTTTAAATTGTTTTGTGAGTTTTGTGTGTTAAATTGATGGTGAGTCTGGGATGAAAACCTTCCATTATACGCTTATATTCATCAATCTGCTCAGGTCTCATGATTGCAAATATGTTGTCTACATATTTTTCAGAATGTAGGAGTTATTTGGATACTGTATTAACTTTATTTTTAAGCTCTTCTATCATGAGGTTTGCTACAATGGCAGAGATGGGGGACCCCATTGCCATCCGAAATATCTGGCGGTATGTTGTACCATTGAAATCGAAAAACGTAGAGTTGAGACACAGCAACAGTCTCTCAATAAAATCTTGCATAGGTATAGAGGTAAGGTTTCTAATTTCTTCCCATTTATCCTCCACAATAGTTTCGATACTCTCTAAGGGGGTATTAGTGTATACGAAGCAGACATCAAATGACACCATTATTTCCCCTTTGGGAAAGCATACACCATGCATGAGGTTAGCAAACTCAAAGCTGTTTTTTAAAAAGTTTCTGTTCTTCCTGTGATCTGCCCTAGAATGTTAGCATAGTATTTGGAGAGGCTGTAGGATGGCGCTCCATTAAAGGCTACAATAGGGTGCAAAGGTATCCCTGGTTTATGGGTCTTTTGAAGACCATACATTTTAGGCATTATGCCGTTTCTACAAGTTAACATTTTGTATTACCTGGGGGAGATACATTTTTTATCTAGCCAGTTCTTGATAATTTTATAAACTTGAATCTGGTTACTCACCTAGGGAGAGGAAGGTAATTGTATGCAGGTTTCTGGGTTGTTCAGCAGATCTTTTCTTCGTATAAAAGATTTAGGCAAGGCTATTAGTTTTGTTATGTTTAAATGACCGAGTTCTCCGAATAACCGCAACCGGGCATGTAGTTCCAAAAGAATTATAACTTTATTTACTGAATTAACAAAAAGACATTTAACTAAAACATGCGAGCAGCAATCGCTTGCCCCGAAAACAAACTTAAACACCGAGACCCGAGCTCGAGCTCACAAAACGTCAGGTGACTGGTCTGGGTTCACCTCCCGATCTCGACTGCCCTCTCTGTTTAACTGAGCTTCCCAGAAAACCTCTCTTGGAATGCGGGTCAGCCCGGGGCAACAGAGAGTTCACATATTTCACATTCTGTGACCACACCTTATGCAACTGGACTGGCCTGCCAATGACCTTCACCCCTACCTTGGAATGTCACACGTCCTTCTAACATCTGACTACTCCTGGGGGCAGGTAGTCAACAATAATTTAAAACATTTCAAAAAAAATAAAATCTCTCAAAAAAAAATTTAAAAAACAAACAAATATCACTCTTAAAATTAATCATCTACTGGACATGCCTGCACCACTACTGCACCCCTGTTCTTTATTTGGTCCTCGGCCAGTCATCGCAGGCAGGCGCGTTCCCGACAACGACGGCGATCCACTGACAAATTTGTTGTCCGGCATCCGGGACATTCATGTTTCTTTTAACCTTTTTTAATCAAGTTAATGTATAAGTGACATGATTGGAAACTCTCGATCAAGAAATAGTGATGAATAAAGGAATGTAGATCGTTATAAAGGTGAAGAACACTTTATTTGCGGCAACGTTTTGTTCGTAAGAACTTCATCAGGCCAGAGTAAAACAACTAAAAAGATTAAGGGAAAACAGCAATATATAAATAAAAAGTAGGGGTCAACAACACC
>JAQGAE010006525.1:0-10036 GCA_034696685.1 Julus scandinavius
AAAAGACGTCATTTTTTGGTCATTTTTTTTGGTCATAAAGACGTCATTTTTGCTAGACATTTTCACGTCATTTTTTGATCATTTTTTTGTTCAAAAATGACGTCTTTTTGACCATCAAAAATGACGTCTAAATGACGAACTTTGCTACTTGGGAAGCGACATAACTATCTGGTAGCTAAAGATATTTCTGGCTTTTTTTGTGACATCTCAGCCTAGTGGCTGAGATTTGTGAAATTTGGTTTGTTTAAGTTTTTTAATAGTTTATGCACACAATATAAGAAACAGCTGTGAAAAACTGCGTACAACCAAGTCGCAATATCCATTGTGATGTATTGTGATTTAGACACGTGCAGTTAAAAAATCCATAAATTTTACAAGATAAGCAGATAAAGATTTAAAGGAATTACGAAGGAACTGGATATGCAAGAAATGTCCTTTAAATTTTTCTAAATCAAGGAATTTCCGCATTTAGCGTCTTCAATTGAGAAGTCTAACCATTTCAAGATTATGTATATGATTGACAGAGAAACAGTTTTGTGTCATTATTTCTTTTCAGCTTTAATAAAAAAAGATCCTATAAATTTGCGCCAAAATGAATGAACGCATGCGGTGTCATCTCTTAGTCGTTGGCAAAATGACTGGTCTATAGGAAAAGGCATGGTTTGGTTAAGTTTTGATCAAAGGGGTGGGGGAGTGGCAAGCAAATTTCAGAGGGGATGGGTAACAAAAAATGTCCACACCTTAATTGTAATTCAATGGTGTTATGTCGATCACTGTGTGGGATATTAGTCAACTTAGAAAAAATATAAGTAATTGAAAAATGTAATGCAAGTATGTGACATCTAGCGATAATCTACACTTCTATAGTGTGTTTGTTGTTTTACACACTGTCTACGAGACAGGACAAAAATTAACTTACAGCGGTGGTCACATGTGTTAGTACTATAAAGCCGAGTCTCCACCAAGATGTACATGTACGTATATACACGTAATTTCAAACATATGCAAAAACGTTTGCCCTCCGGGTTTGTTTCTGCCGCCATTCTGTAAATATATGTAAATATCAAAATTGTACACCTATTAAATGTCTTTAATAGGTGTACAATTCCGATTCCGATTCCGACTGCTACTTGGATATTTTCCATAGGTTTTTATTAAAAAACACATTTTAGTTATTGTACATAAGCCATTATTTTTAAAGTAAGTTCAATCCTCGATATTTTACAAACTAACATCTCATCAATTTGATTTAATTTGATAATCTAGTGTTATTTAACAATTGCAGGTAATAATTAATGCCGGTCCTCGTCTGTCCAAAGTTCTGACGTTTGGACCACCCCTTGCAAAGTCAATGAAACTCGAATATGGTAGCTTGGAATGTGCCATTGAAATAGTGGATGATGTGGAGGATGCCATAAAACACATTCATGAGAATGGAAGTGGCCATACAGATGTGATCGTCACAGACAATGGTGGGTGAAATTCATTCATGAATAATTAATTAACCTGGTAACAAACTTTCGAAAAAGATGTTATCTGCAATTTAAAATATGGAAAAATTCGGCATTTCATTACAGATTCAGAGCTAAAAACTTGTGCTATTTGCCTTTCAACAAAAATATAGAACATTTTTTAATGTGCTTTTGTATAAGTTTTCACAAAACAGCATATTTCCAATTTTTGGAATTGCATGCTTTTCTTTGTATCAGGCAGGAATGTAACCACTGAATTGCTAAACAAATGTAAAATATTAAATAATTCGGTCTTTCAGTAACCACGGCACAGCAGTTTCTTGGAAAAGTGGACAGTGCGTGCGTTTTTCATAATTGCAGCACGAGATTTTCAGATGGCTACAGGTTTGGATTAGGTAAGTTATAAAAATATCAAATACTACCTACAAACCACAACATTTAACATATATTTAAGTTATTTCAATAATAAATATTTGAAATCTGTAAAATACGATTTCGGTAGCGGTACACTTTGTTTGGGAGGTGTATAGTATAGGTACATTTTTTATGGAAACAGAGGGAGAGATATGTCAGCTTTCCTTTCCACACCGCACTAGACCGGGGCCTGTTATTATAGATAGCAATCCAAAATGAAATCAATATTTTAATGTAGGGAGTCATTAAGATCACTTTTAAATAAAACATGTTTTGCACATTTCTTAATTGCCCTATTGATATAAAATTATAAGGATATGTGGTTTAAATAAATTGCAGTATCAAATCTACTGTCAAATTCTAGTGAAAATCGGGGGTTTTAGTGGTGAATGGAGATCATACTGTACCAGCTGCGTGGGAAAGGTTATTAAATGGGGCAGCAGTACATCAGGCGGAACAATATCTGTATTTAGGGGTGTTATTGCAGAATAGTAAGAAGTACATTTTAGCGATGGGGGCCACATGGGGGTTACTCCGGAAATTAGCTTTCAAGTCATTTTCTAAGTTTGAAATTGTTTGCGGGGTCTAGAAGGGTGTTGGGGTGCCTGCAACCACGTATGCAAATGATGTTATATGCTATGCGGCAATCTCGTGATATCATAAGTAAGATGACTTACCTAAGGAAATTGTGGATCCTAGACAAGTCTTACCCAGCATGGCAAGTTTATCAGCTTATTTTAGGTCAGGGCTGGTGCACCCAGTGGCTACATAAGGTTAACAAGTTTGGGTCAGACTTGGATTCAATTCATTTGTCATGGGGAAGTGGGCAGATACGACACAGATTATTAAGACACTGGTTCACAAGTGGGCGAATCATACCTGGACAGAGAGCATGACGACCAAGAGCACCTTGGCATACTATAAGAACAAAGCGAAAATTGGGAAAGAGGTCTTCTATGATAATTTATATGGAAGCGAGACAAACCAACGTATGGCAAAGTTCCGCACCATCACAAAAATATGTTACCTGTGTGATGATGGAACAGATGATCTCTAACATGTGATGACTAAATGTTTGGCCATGGAGGGATATAGGATAGGCATGGAGGAAGCATCCGCGGATGAGTGGCTTGGTTCTTTCCAATGTGCAATATAGCGAGGAAACTGCGATGCGCGCTAAGTGTCTGCTAAAAAGGCGGTGGACCTTAAAACAAAAGAGCAGTAAACAAGCAGAGGTAAGGCAATGTAGCCTCGTGGAGAATACCTCAGCATAGGACAATCTGCCCTGCTCTTGCTATGGTAGCGCCTCCTATGAAGGGTCCATCATAAAGGATTTGCTACGATTCAGTTCAGATCAGTTCAGTTCCTGCAATTATTTAAACTTTTTCAATGTTTCTAAGAACTGAGGGAAACGCTTATTGGTACATAGCTGTTCTGAAGCACAGTGCTGTACTGCAGTGTAGCGAACTACAATTACAAGTATTGTGTGATAGCATACTTTAATGATATGAATTTCAGAGATGACAAGTTATGCAGTATCCTCCATGTGATATTGTGCAATTTAATTGCAACATTAGCATGAAAAGCTGATGTTTGAATTCCTCAATCACACAATACATGCAATTTTCGGTGGCACAATTTTGGACCAATGAGGTATTTTCACCACTTCTATTTTATGGTAGAATATCAAACTTGATACTCCTCTAGAAGATTGATGGTAATAATTTGGCCAGGTGATAACTGGAAAGCTGAAAATTATTCATTTGAAATTGTAATTTCAAATGCCTTGCAAACATCTGATAATAGCAATGGCTTCCAAAGTATAGACTGCAATGATGTCATATTCTATTTAAGCAAACATGCCATGCATTGTAGCCCATTCCACACGTACGTGGATTTTTATTGTGAAAAAAAATGTTTTTCTTTGTTTTCTGTCTTGAATTATCAATAATACAAGTAATAAAACCACATAAGCAAAAATTGTGTTTTGTGCCAAATTGCACAAATACAGGTGTAAAGACACCTGATAAATATTTTTACCTGTACCTATAAAACGCAAAAATAAATAGTTATGGTTCACAGAAATAAGAAGGGATCTTCCAACTTCAGCTTTAAGTTTCTATTGTTGTGAGGACCATTTTAATGTAAGTTTTAATAATCTTTAATGCTAAACAGCATAACCTATAGCATCAACTTGAAGTAATTTTTGCATCATTTATATTTAAAGTTACAATATAATGGTGAACTATTTAAGATACCAAATGGTTGGTGGCAATAGCTATATCTGCCTACCTAAAATTACATGCTATAAATTTTTAGTATAGCTAAACTAAAGTGGTACCAAGTTGAAACATGCTTACCAGAAATGCTTGCTTTTTAACATCATATCTTGCAACATTCAGTAATTAAACACATAGTTAATTTAAAAATTCCAGAAATAAAAATAACATGAACATAAACATGTATTTTGAAACCCCAGTAATATATGATAATCAATTGAATTGTATCAAATAATGTATAAATGCAAACGTTATTTTTTTTGAAAAAATAACAAAACCTTAAACAAAAAAGCCTTTGAACCTAATAGTAAAAATATTTTATATACAAACAATTACAGCAATCAACTATGTATATATACAAACTATCATTGCAATAAACTATTTATATACAAACTATTATTTCAATACACTATTTGATACTACCAAATTCATGCATTACTATGGTTTTGTAATTCATTTTTGGAATTACTAGCAGAATTATGGGTATTAAAATACTGTTTGGATCACTAATTCATCACGTTAATGACTCCACTAACACTGTACACAGTTTTAAACCACCATCTGCGGCACCCTCTGTATTCAGAAAACACCATCTTGATGTAAATATCAATTTCTAAAGATATAAATTCAATGTCTCATGTTTTCTTTGTAACCTCGAATTTTATCTGCATTGAAGCAGTCATCTTCTTTCAGGAATTCCCCTACCATGAAAATGTTAACCTTAGGAAGGTTGTCTGATTGTGATTTGACATATCCTTAATAAATTTTTACTAATTAATTTAATAACTAATCAATTAATTTTTAATAACAAATCGCTTTCAAATTGCAACATTGCGATGCATTTTTTGCACTTTTCTTTAATTTTTTATCAGCAAATTAGTGGATTAAACCACCCAAATTGACCTAGACGCTTATTATATACCCATTTAATAAGGTATGTAAATAAAACTTTCCTCATAATGATGGTGAAAATATCACATTGGAGCAACATCAAATAAAATTTAAGAATTTCATAATTTATGGAGGATGGTGTGCGTACCTTCAGTTGTTTTTAATATAATTGGGGTAAACGAAACCATATATGTACCTTAATTATTCCTTAACATTTTAGGCCTAAAAAGACCTAAATTATGCCTAAAATATATGAATGAGAAAATGTAGGGGAGCTATATATGACCCTTGAAAATAAGAAAACACTGTTAAAAACCCTGTCCAGACAATAAAAAGACCTCTCCAAAAGTGATCTGAAAATAGCAATAATTTTTATTAATTGTTAGACCAAGTATTGTTAGTCATTTCTTGGTCATTAAAATGCCGTCATTTAGCGGTAATACTTTGATCGGAAAAAATACGTAATTTTTTCTCATTTTTCAAAAAAATGGAAATGACCAAAAATGTCGTCATTTTTTCCAATTGTTACTTGTGCTGTATGTATTACCCGGTGTAACCTTACCTTGCCTAACCTAGTCTTCTGTGAAAGTATTCATTTTTCAACATAAAAATTCTAAAACTTTTTTTCCATCTTTATTTTATAAACTTCAGGTGCAGAAGTAGGAATCAGCACTACAAGAATCCATGCTCGTGGACCTGTAGGCGTCGAGGGCCTTTTAACTACAAAGTGGGTACTGCATGGAAATGGGAATGCTGTGGCTGACTTTTCTGATAAAGGAACAATGAAATATATTCATGAGCAAATGGCGATTGCTTCATTGTGATTCATTTTTAATTTTGTCAAATCTCATGTTTCACAAAACTTTGGCTACATTTCTACTAGTAAATATGGATTTAAAATTTAACCGTGTTTGGTGCTGGATATTATCATATATAATTGTATTTATAATAAGTCAATGTCATTTATTCTTATTGAAATAAAAGAATTTAGACATTTGATGTGTTGTATTTGCTCTCAATTCACTATAAGCATACAGTTAGAACCCTTACAGAAAAAATCGTAGTCAACTAGTATTAAGTTGGGTACCAGGAGTTTTGAGTCATAACCATGAGAAAATTTACTTTATTTCATTCAAATAAATTGCAGCTCTCCATATTAGTTTTAGCTAAAACTGCAGTTATCCAAAGGTTTAATAAAACACTGCAGTCCCCTACAAAAATGTTTAGTATCATCTTAGTTAAATTATAGTATTCAGTAGGTATCAAGGTATTCTTTAGGCTTCTTAGAGGTATACTAATTTGAAACCTTTGAAATGAAACGTTTCATGGTTTCATTTAGGTTTTTTTAGTCATCAAAAGGTTTCGTTCATATTCAATGTATTAAAGCATATCACCCTATTACTTCTTCATTAAGACTAGCAAATGCTAGGACTTGCCATTGTCCCAATAGGACTAAGTTCGGCCTAAGCCTCAAATGAGATGCCAAACTATTTTAGTACCCAAATGGGGAAATCAGGATATTGGAATGCCCAATATCCTCTAGGACTAATTACAAGACAAAGAGGATTAGCATATGGAAGGAATTAACTTAACCTCTTGGGACCCTTTAAACAAATGCTAATTGGGTCAACCAAACATGAAGTCCCTCATTGATGTCAAGAATGTAAAATTCGAACCCTAATTCTAGTGGTCCAATTCTACCACATGGGATCCCTTCAACTTGTATATAAAGGGCTCCCAAACTCTAGCTAAAGAAGAGAGAGGAAAAGATTCTTAACACAAGCTTGGATTGTCTAGGCTGCAGAGCATTTGCTCCTGTAAGCGCCTATGTTAAGTTGATACTTCTGTTAAATAAAAGACTTAAAACAAAAACCAATACGACTTTATAAAAATTCTGTCTTAATTTTCAGTTATCTACAAGCTTGCAAAGGACTCACAGTATAAGACCTTGACAATCACTTTCCGAGGCCTGTTTCCCTCGGGTCACCTTCTATTTGCAGTGTCAAAGCGGTTCAGCCTTAAGAAAGCCAAACACCAAAAACTTCGGTCTTATTAGACATTACTGTTAACTTCGGCCTTCCCTTGCACTTCTCAAGCAAGAATCACTAAAAGCAGTCACCTCATAAACAGCGTGGCCCCACGACTGCGATGTTGTTTTGGTATTTTTTTTCGCGATTTCCATTAGGAAGTAACTTTTATTGCATGTGATGTTTTTACTTATAGCTATTTATTTACATATATATATACACTAGAAACTCGAATATCCGAACCTCAATCATCCGGATCCTCGATTATCTGGACCTCAATCATCCGGATCCTCAATTATTCGGACGTGCGGAGCCAAGATTTTTTTATTAAAAGCACAAAACGAAAGATTAAGACACATGAAACATACACATGCTACATTAATGTATACATGTAAAGCTCGATCTCCTGAATTGAAAGATCACCAATTCTTTTAAATATGAACAGTGATAGTTATATTTGCATTTATAAAAGAATAATGGTTAGTTTCGTTCAGAATTCGAAAATAGACGTTATTTCGATCATAAAAAACCACACAAAAAATCAAATAAAATGTATCCAAAGGTTCCTAAAAATGTTCTCAAAAATGTTCAAAAGGGTCCAAAAGTGTATATTTTTGAAAACATTTTTTGGGCCTTTTTTGTGCATATATTTGTTTTAAATTGCAGTTTTTTCTTTCAGAATTGGAAAGTAGACGTTATTACGATCGTAACAAGCCAATAAAAATGGAAAAAAATGTACTCGAAGGCCCCAAAAATGACTTTAAAAATGTACTTGAAGGGCCTAAAAAAGTGTACACATTTAAAGTCGTTTTTGGGGGCCATTTAGATACATTTTTTTTGATTTTTTTTGGCTATTTATGATGGCAAAAATGTCTACTTTCGAATTCTGCAAAAAAAAAATGCAATTTTAAGTCGAAATTTTACCCATTTTTGAAAAAACTGTAAGGGTATTAAAAATTTATAAAAATTAGACTTTTGAAATTGCAGTTTTTTCTTTCGAAATTCGAAAGTAGACATTTTTGCCATCATAAATAGCTAAAAACAATCGAAAAAAATGTACCTGAAGGGCCTTCAAAAACGACTTTAATAAAAATGTACACTTTTTTAGGCCCTTCAAGTACATTTTTAAAGTCATTTTCGGGGCCTTTCGAGTACATTTTTTTCCATTTTTATTGGCTTGTTACGATCGTAATAACGTCTACTTTCCAATTCTTATAGAAAAAACAATTTAAAACAAATATATAAGGTAAAATATAAATATATATACATAAGGTATATTCTTTTAAAATAAGTGCAAGACATTCCTGCAGGTAACTAACCACTGACTGGCAGCTCAGAAATTGCTCTATACAGTAGAAACTCGATTATCCGGATTTTTGCTTATCTGGATGACCCATGGTCCCAATTAGTCCGGATAATCGAGTTTCTACTGTATTTATATTAAAATAAGTTTTACTACATTACATGATAAAGGCAGTTCCATGTCTCGTCCGAAAGATGCCTGAAAGAAAAGAAAAGGACAATTAATTAAGATTTGGATTTATGTATTAAATGATCTTTTCCCAGTTTTGGGGACTTTGGGAGTGTACCGTTTGGTCACCCTGTCTGGTCGGCCATCTTGTTCCTAGAAAATTGGCCAGGCAATCTTTATAATGGCCACGGACGAGGCTGAACGTGCCACCCGTTCCCCAGGACCTGAACATGAACGTGCAAATGTCGGGTTAAGTTGGCTTGTTCACTTATCATCAATGTTTCGCCTAAGATTGAAAGTTTTTCGAATAAAATGAAGAATTATAAACTTACTCAGTTTGGACAATGGGCATGGGCTGTTTTTAACTGACCCTGTAAAGAAGAAAGATGACTTTAACAATGGTAGCAGAGCCTGTGAACCTTTTTTTTTGGACATTCATGGCCGTTTTTTTTCTTCGTGAATTTTGCATGGAATAATGTTATGCCCACCAGCATAAAGAGGACGTACGCCATGGCGTCTATTTGTATGATGCATCATCCAAATAGAAATCAAGTAAATGATCGACGGTTTTTGTTTTTTTTGGTAAATAAGGTTAGCTTCGTTTTTTACCCCTGAAATGATCCTTTTGTTTTTTGGTTTTTGGGCCTAAAACGCATAAGATATTGAAACGAACTTTCGTCCGTAATTAAATAAAGAAAATACAGAAGCGGCCCGCCGGTATTATTTTCGTTTTTGATTGGGTTTTTTTGCCCAATCGTAAGATTTTGTTTATGTGGCGGCCCATTTGCTGCTGGTCAATTCACGGCCCATCCGCCAATTATCTACAAGCGGCTCTTTTCGCCGCCTAACTAATTTATTCGTGGCCTGCCTGTTTTTTTATCGTTGCCCACCACCGCATATTTACTTTGCGGCCTGTCCGCCTGATTTTCGGTGTTTTTGGACACGCTCGCTGGCCGTGTGTATCGTTTTTTTGGTGCTTTAAAGCGGCCAATTACTGGCCGTAATTTCACGTCCAAAAGCGGCCGATCATTGTCGTTTTGAACCGTCAATTGGAGGACGCACGCAGCGGGAAAGGGAAACATCATCGGCAACGTGTGTGTTTAAGGGCCCGCCCACCAACGTTTGTTTTGCTAACGATGCCTGCTCGTTCAAGAACTATATAAACAAGTGGGAAATTGATAAATTTTTAAAATAAATGAACCTTACATTATACAAAAATATATTAAAATAAAACAAAACCAAACAACATGTGGCGGCCCTTACTAACAATGGTGCCCCCTGGCGTTGCCCATATGGAAAAAAATATATGGACAATATATAAAAAATTTATTGCAATATATGGAAAATATATAGGAAATATATAAAATATATATGCTGCAAAATATAATATATTTACAATATATACAAAATATATGACAAATATATTGTTTCAAAAATATAATATATTTACAATATATGTAAAATATATGACAAATATATTGC
>JAQGAE010006526.1:0-10035 GCA_034696685.1 Julus scandinavius
TCTTGATTAATGAAAACATTCTTGGCAAATGCTTTTGCACTAGTTTGTCTTGCGACGGTCCAAGAATTTCACCTCTACGCCACCTCTACCGTATTCTTTGCTGGCCACCATGTTGTGCACTTCTAAAAGTGATTTGTGAATCCGGAATGGCGAGGCTCATTTCCGTGACGTAATGTGAGCTTGCCTCACTACCTATGCCGGATTCACACTGGACGACTTTCGCTCACAATTCACTATAATTTGTCCGCTAGTCTAATGATAAATTTGTTATACATTAGAAAAGGTTATACATAACAGCACGGCGCATGCATGATCACGTGCGAGGAGTTGTGCACAAGTGCAGGACAGGGAGGATAACCTTTTCTGGTGTATATCAAATTTATCAATAGACTAGCATACAATTTATAGGGAGTTGTGAGCGAAAGTCGTCCAATCTGAATCCAGCTTAATTGCGCATGCACGATCCTCCGCGCATACACACTATGACGATTTCGTGAGACTTGTGAGCGAATTTAACCAGGTGGGATTCAGGCTATAAAAGAAATTTGGAAGTGAAGGTTAATTATTGAATTTGTGGATTCGAAAGATGGTGACATCGCCATCTTGGTTGTCTAAATTTAACTGCATGCATGTATTGAACATAAATCATTTTTACAATTAATTTAGCACATTTGTTTTTTTAAGTATTGCTTGTTTTCAATTTTCATACAATTTATCATTTTATTTAGAGAGTAAGTTTTCCCTTTTTTAAAAAAGCCATCCAAACCTTAAAAATATTTAGTAGATAATTTTTAAAAATCATGTACATCAGTTTTAATAAATCAACAAACTGAAATCATTAATTAATAAAATGTAATAATGGCACAGTGTTAGCCAATAAGCTTTGGTTATTAATATGTTAACAACTGGACATATACTATAACAAAAATCAGCCCTACATTGGCAAATAAGCTTGGGCCAAAATTGGCCCATTAATGTAATGAATATTAAAAACAAATCTGCAAATAAGCTTGGGCCAATATTGGTCCTCTAATGTTTTCAATTATGTAATTTTTAACCAACAATGGCAAATAAATTAGACTAATATAGGACCGCTATTGAATGCAAAAAAGCGCTATATTGGCCAAGTATTGGCCAGTAAGCTTGGCCCAATATTAGCCCAATGTGGCCAATGTTTGACACTTTATCCAATATAGCTCCAATATTCAGCAAATTGAGGTCCAATATTGAGTGCTACTTGGGTCCATGTTGCATGGGTCAGAAGTCTAGTTTAGAAATGGCCGGAAGGTGCCAATAAGCATAGGATTATGCTAATTGTCAACAGTTCCCCATTTGGGGTCACATCCATTGATGTCAGTCCTGGTGAAGGTATGAAGAAAGTAGTTTAATCCTATCCCTTGATGTCCTTTTTGAGAACATGTCTGCCAGGTTGCCCTTTGTTCCAACGAAAGAAACGAAGAAAAAAGTGGCACTGTATTTCTCCTGTATGAAATGTAACTTCACGCTTATATATCTGGTGAGAGAATTGGAGACATCCTTTTGAATGTTGATGATGACTGCCTCTTATCCACATAAATATGAGGAACAGTGGATGCGATCTTGAATCACGGTTGAGTTTCATTCAAGACCCTCCTGAGCCAGACGAGCTCCTTAATGAGGTCTAGTGTCGCTACAAGCTCAGCCTCCATTTCCGAAAGGGTGACCAAAGATTAGCGGGCGGAGCACCATAGGATCGGAGCTTCACCGACGAAGACGTTATATCCTGTGATGGACCCTGTGATGGGCTCCTTCCCTTGCCGAAAGGCGTTGCCCAGCCCTACTCACACTTAGCGCAGCGAACGGCACCAATATAAGGACCTATGGTAAGCTTAAGGTTATGCTTACTCTAGGCCTCCGACGCCCCTACTGTGGACATTCCTTATTGAGGACATAGACCGGCCGATCATCAATGTGGATTGTCTCAGACATTTAGGTTTGTCCATTAACCTTCGTGCCTGCACCCTAACCGACCCATCCACATGTTTTCACATCCTAGGTTTGCTCTCTGCATGCAAGTTCCCTGGCCTACATCTCATTCATCCCAGCCACCAAATGGCAGATAAACGGGCCACTACTCTACTCCAAGAGTTCATGGAACTTACCAAGCACCCACCACAACACTCAGTCCGGCACCAGGTTGTCCACTCCATTTCAACTACTAGCCCGCCTGTGTTTGCTAAACCCTGTCGGCTTGCTCCTGACCGCGTGGCCCTTGCCCAAGCATAATTCCAGATGATCCGCCAGGGTATCTGCTGGCCTTCAGAGAGCCCCTGGGCCAGCCCCCTCCACATGGTCGCCAAAAAGTTTAGTGGATGACGCCCATGTAGTGACTACCACTAGCTTAATACAGCCAGTGCCACCGAACCTCTGAGTGTTGACAAACACTAGAGATTCAACAAGGCATTATTAAATCTCCCCAGACACTGTCTCATTGTTGTGGAAACCCCTGTTTCTATACCTGTGGGACAGCCATCTCCTGTGAGTCCAGAGGCATGTCCACTTACAGCTTCTGTGCATCTGTTTCAAAGGGCATCATCATTGGGGGCATCTGCAGCCTTTTCTGCTGTTGGGCGGACACCCTCTGATCAGCATCTCTCCATGCTTGAAGACATGACAACCCTTACTCAGATTGTAAGATTCCTGGAGTGTAATGCCGGTATAGATGGCCTTATCTTGGGCAAGGCAGCCTTTGGTTTGCTGTTCTCCTTGCCTTGAGACTTAGAGGCTCTCTGGAGCTGTTCCTGCTGGAGGGAATGGATTTCTAGGAAATGCCAAAGAAGCAGAAACATCTGTCTCCTGACTTCATACAAGTTCATACAAGAATAAGTAGGCTGGCCCCATGGCCTAAGCTAAGAAAATGGAAATGCTGGTGTTTCCCTGTTTTTTCTTATGTTTGGAAGGGCGCCTAGGCCCCCTCGTGATAATATATCAGCGTTCCGTGATTACTGCGCTGATAAAAGCTTTGTGAGATGCTCATTTGGTGGGTTTCTCGAAGAATTTAGGTACATTACAACATTCAAAGGACAGACTGGAACAAGCACAGGACAAATAAAGAATAAAACACAATCTGAAAGTGTCCATGCCATCGTTCTAAATTGGAGACAAATTTCTTATCAAGAACCGTCCCTAAAGTCGTGCGGTACATGGCATTACCGCCAAATTTGCACCAAAAGGCGATGGCGCTTTAGAAATTACTGGAATTTAAGGTACAACTTCATTCAAAGTTACGGACTTATTTCAAGGGACATATAAAGGCATGCATAATGCCAAAGATCCTAAACACTTAGATAAGCCAGAGGATGAAATGCCCAACCAAATCCCAAAAAATAATGAAAGCACGTCCCAGATGCAAGCCATTTCCAGACATGAATGGTCATTGACAAACCTAAAGCAAATGCGAAAATTGATGGACTTCCGTCAAAAGGCCTAAAAACAATGCAAAAATTTGCTTCCGAAGTTCTTCAAAGTAATGAACAACTTTTAAAATCGTTTGCCTTTGATTCCAAAAATACTAAAGGTTCAAGTTGCCTTTGGAGGCCTTCAGACCTCCAATAATTGATCATGGTAGGATAGATGCAAACACCGTTATTAAGATGAGATAAGACTGTCTTATGATGAACACGTTTAATCAGGTAAGGTAATACTACTTTAAGATAAATATACAAAATACACAAACGTGGGATCATCTGAATGTTGAGGAGGGACGTCGTCAGCACGTCAGACTTCCGAGAAAGTTGGCAGCAGAAGAATGAGAGAGTCGAGAGAAGATCCTTAGGTCCATTGTCACAACAGGTGTTGGACCTCAACCAGATAGGTGGTTGCAGGATGTCACTATGTAAGCAGATCGTAGGGTGATGTTTTTTTCAAGGCAGGAGAAAAAACTTGCCAGGAAGATGAAGTGGACCGCCAAAAACCATTTTGGCCAGAGAAGCACCGATGTCTTCTCGGGGTGATGAGCGAATCTCCACCAGGACTGCCAGTAGTGCTGCTGCCCATGAGACATCTTCGTGGCACATGAGGGCACCTTTCATGTGGCGGTGAAAGCGTTCCACCATTTCGTTGGGCTATGGGTGGTAAGTCATGGTCAGCATGCGATTGAAACCAGTGAGGTGTCCAAGGCAAGAGAAAAGTTTGGAATCGAATTCCCGACCTTGGTCGGTAGTGATTCGATGTGACGCGCCATAGCGCGAGATCCATCCACTGAGAAGGGCGGCAGCCACCGTGGTTGCCTTTTTGTCAGGTATGGAAATAGTTTCGGGCCAGCGTGTGTAGAGGTTGATGCAACTTAGCAGATACACCTGACTGTTGCACGGTGGAAGGGGTCTAACCAGGTCAATGTGAATATGCTCCAACCGGGCATTAGGCGGTAGAAGGGTACCAACCGCACTGCGTGAATGTTGCGAGACCTTGGAGCGTTGACAGGGTGGGCAGGTGCGTGCCCACACACTGCAATCTTTGCGGATTGATGGCCAAATAAAATGCGCCGAGACGAGTTTAACAGATGCACGGCACCCAGGATGGGAAAGGTTATGGAGTGCCTCAAATACCTGCCGACGAAATGGTTCAGTCACCCAAGGGCGAGGCTGGTTAGTCGATGTGTCGCAAACGAGAGTGCAACTGGTAGGAGCAGGTTAAGCGATACGTTGCAGTTGTTGGCCGGTATCGGCGCGGGCGAGCCAGGAATCGAGCTCAGGGTCGTGGTCCTGTGCGGCTGAGATAATGCCAAAGTGGATGGGAGGCAAATGGTAGTTGCCACAATGCGGGATAGTGTCAGCAACGAGATTCTCGGTACCAGCCACATGGCGGATGTCAGCAGTAAATTGGAAAAGGAACTCCTATTGGCGAGCCTAGCGTGGTGAGGATGTTTTATTGACCTTGTTCATTGCAAATGTCAATGGCTTGTGATCGGTGAAGAGAGTGATCTCGCGTGCCACTAGCATATGACGAAAATGCTTTACCTTGAAATAAGCTGCAAGATGCTCCCTGTCGTACGTACTGTATCGTTGTTGTGTTACATCGAATTTCCTTGAGTAAAATGCCAGCGGCTGGTAACGACTATTGACAAACTGATTAAGTGCTGCTTCCATGGCAAAATCGGAAGCATCGACCATAAGTGCTAGCGTAGCATCTGGTGAAGGGTGCGCAAGGGTTGTTGCGTAACACAACTGCTGCTTGCACTGGCGGAGTGCAGCTTGAGAGGTCGGCGTCCAAACTAAGGGGGTGTTGTCATTTTTCTTGACAATGGCAGGCAGCATTGCAGTAAGGTGGGCCTGCGCGTGTGCAGCATGCATTAAAATGCCTGTAAAAATTGATCATCCCCAGAAACTGAAGAAGTTGTTTAGCGGTGGTTGGTTCCGGGAAATCATTGATTGTAGACACTTTCGAGGTGAGAGGAGCGAGGCCGTCTGCATTGATTGTGTACCCCAAGAAAGTCACTGTGGGTTTGCCAAACTCGCTCTTGTCCAGGTTGACGAGGATTCCGTGATCATTGAGACGTTGGGAAACTGATCTCAAGTGATGCAGGTGCTCTTTGTCGTTACGGGATCCGACCAGGATACACTCAAGGTCCCGCAGGATGCTGTCAATAAATCTCTGAAAAGTCTGTGCAGCATTGAGGAGACTGAATGGCAACCTAGGAAACTCGAACAGCCCGAATGGAGTGGTTACGGCTGTCTTACAGACATCCTCAGGCGCAACTGGAATCTGGTGAAATGCCTTAACTAAGTCGATAGTAGAAAGTACAGAACACCCGGCCAGACGTTGAGCGCAATCTTGGATGTGTGGGACGGGGTACTGAACGGGCACCGTCGCAGCATTGAGCCGTCTATAGTCACCATATGGGCGCTATCCATCATTCTTCTTAGGGACCATGTGGAGTAAGCTGGCCCAAGGGCTCTCAGATGGGTAGCATATCCCCTGGTCGAGCATGACCTGGAATTCGGTCTTGGCGATTACCAGGCAGTCTGCAGGCAGGCGGCGCGCCTTAGCGAAGACCAGGTGGCCAGAGGACAGGATAATGTGCTCGAGAGGGTGTTTGACAGTGCAGGATGACTGTGGTTGTGTCAATGCATGGAACTCTAAGAGTAGAGAATCCTTCCATAGAGGGGTTTTAATCACTTGCAGGCCCAGCAAAAGGCTTGTGCATGGTGATCTCAGAATTGCTCGTTGTGATTCATGATCGATAAGGGATCGGGCATGAATGTCTACGAGCTGCACGAAATGGTTCAGAAATTCAGTGCCAATAATAGGCTTATCGACGTCCGCCAGTAAGAAATTCCAGTGGAACTTATAGTGAAACCCCAAATTCAAAGTGCGGGAGAACTCGCCGAAGGTCGCAATGGAGGTGCCATTGGCTGAGCACAGGATGAGGGAGCCTGGGGATCTGAGCCGTAAAGGATAGGGTGCGATGACGGAGACATCTGCACCTTTGTCCACCAGAAAAAGCAAACCCATTATATGGTCTAAGACGAATAGGCGACTAGGATTGACCTGTGCTACAGGCGCCTATCTTCTGTGGCTGGCCGGCTAGTTTCTTTGAGTCTGGAAGGAGCAAAAAGGGCTGCATCGCTTAGCTAGGTTTACGAAATCGGTGTGGTACCAACATATCGAGGACCCTGGTGGTGGAGACTGGTACTGTGGGAGTGAGCCGAAGCTAGTGTGGATAGGGCACAAGGTTAGGATACACGTGGGTAGAGAGGTGGGGATTTTTTTGTTGTCTTTCGAAAATTAGCAAACGAGATCAGATTGTCCACGTAACAATGGTGCACAATATGGAAGCTGCAGGCAAGGAATGCATGTGCGTGGAGGGCTGTTCATTAAAAGGGGAAGGTGGAACAAGGATTAAGTGCGATTTTTGTACACGTGGGTTTGACATGGAGTGTGTGAAACTGGAAGAACTGATCAAGACGCGGGGAGGAAAGCACATACCTTTTTGGATGTGCCCTACATGTTGCGCTAGAGTAAATAAGCTGTGCGAACAGGGTGACTGGGATGAACTGCTTCATTAAAAAGTGTAAATCCTCAGCCAGAAAGTAGAATGTTTGAAGAGGGAGGCTGAGAGACTGTCAGCCGACCTGACGGCTGGCACATAAAGCCTGGCCGTACAGGTGAAGGAGATAAGTCGGCCCATCGAGAATCAGGAGCCGGTACAGGGAAGGAAAACGGGGGAAGAATTCCAGTGAGTAACATGCGATCAGGTGGATGAAGCTGATTGCAATGGCCACAATGAGATTGGGACAGCGGGGGAGTGTCCAGAGGCCGAAATTACAAGCATCACCCCCGCGTTCGCGGAGGTTCTACGAGGGGAGGAAAAGGTTCAGCAAGGACATTCAAGCAGGCGTGGACAGAGCGGAAATCCAGAAGAGAACAAGTCCACATTCAAAAGCAGCAGGGAATTGGGGAAACGGAAGAGATGCAGGGATGAATGGGTGATAGTGGGTGACTCAAATGCACCACTATCAACTCGAGCTCTACGTGAGGCAGCTGCAAAGGCCATAGATGGAGGATGGAGATCATCAATGCTGCCAGCAGTAGAGCCACCGGATACCAAACTGGTATTAATTCTTTTGGGCACGAATGATCTATGGGAGCGATGCCTGAAGAAAGTGATTCAGGCATTCAGGGATATCATTAGGTCACTAAAAAGCCATGGGAAGGAGGTTATGATATTGGGAGTCCTACCATATCTAACCTTTCAGATGGAGGCACTCGAACTTCACTTTTTGCTGCTAGATTTATGCACAGAAGAGGATGTTATTTATATAGAAAATTGTGACTTCTTCTGGAAGAGAAGATATTTGTTTGGGTGGGATGGGCTCCATCTTAACATGGAAGGTTGTAGGGAACTGGCAAAAAGATGGGCAGGGGCCACAAGGGATAACATGGATAAAAAAACTGGTAGGAGACCATACCGCTACAAGGCAGGGATCAAAGGGATATGCTCATGGGTCAGCAGTGTGTTTCTCAATGGGGGATTGTTTATGGAGGGAAGTACATACAGGAGATGGCATACAAGGAGATACACAAGTGGGTGTAGACAAGGCAGCTAGGACTAATTGTAAAGGAAAGCGGTTCAGAAGTAGAAAGTTGAGAGAGAATAATTCATATCTTCAGATCGGCTTTGCAAATATGAATGGCCTTAGGAATGAAGTAGAATGGGAGCTACTCACAGAGCTGATTACCAAACAGGACCTGGACATTATAGGGTTGGTGGAAACTCACCTATGGGGGAAGAAACACTAAAGGAGGTAGACGGAGTCCAGTATCAACTATTGTCAAGGGGTCCAGAAGAAAACAGAAAGGGGGGATAGGTGTTATATGGAGGAAGGGGATACAAATTGTGGGCTATTGCTGTGGGGGAAAGGAGCACAAATTGGTGCAAGTTTTCGGGTCAAGCAATAAGCTAACATTGGCTGTGGTTTATATGGCTGTGGTAGAATCCAACAAGGAGTGGAATCTGGCTATATATGCTTGCCTTCGAAAAGATATGGAATGCCTACAGGAAAAAGGGTTCTGTGTGCTAATCACAGAGGATCTTAATGGCCACTTACAAGAGCTGGGCGGGACTGACAATGTTAATGGCAAGATTTTGCATTGTGTTGAGGAGGGTAATGATCTTGCAATTGTGAATATCTTGCCAGTTTGTAGTGGGAAGCAAACTTGGACTAACAGGAGGGTGTCGTATGCATTAGATCATGGGCTTATTGACAACAAACATGTAGGTAGTATCAAGGAAATGACAGTCGAAGAAGATAACAATGCTGGGATAGCATCAGATCATCGCATCATTTTGTTCAAGATACAGGTAGGGATAATAATGCAGGAGGCCGGTATACCTAAACAACGAAGGCAAGAAGGCTGGGCAATAAGAGAGGACACACAATGGGATAAGTTCCAACATCGTCTTCACGACTTGGTACAGGGAGACAAGACAATGTGCAGGTATGAGCACTGGTGGAATAGCCTGATAAAGTCAGCTAGAGAGGTGTTGGGCAGAAGGAGGAATCAGAGCAGGAAAATTGGAGCCAAGGTGACTCTTAGTCAACCAGCTCGGAAGGCTATCGCGCAGAGAAAATTGGCATGCAGGTAGCATAGGAAGATCATTGGTATAGGGAACAGAGATGACACAGAATGGACATGGAAGAAATACTTAAAAGCCAAGGAGGAAGCTAAGAGATTAGTTGTGTCATGTTTATCAAACAGGGATCAGGCAATTTGGAACAACATTACGCTGGGGGGACGGGAGGCTGGTAAAAGATACTGGCGATTTGTGAAATGCAGACGATCAGTGCCCCAAGAGTCAGTAGGTGGGCTTTGTGATGCGTTTGAAGCAATTCAGACAGAGGAGGAATGCTTGACAAGGCTACCAGAAGGATTTGCTAGTAAATTTGTACAGCCGGGAATTACGGAGGGTAGCTTAGGCAGTAAGAAGCTGAGGTCTAATGAACAGCTAGAAGGGGGGTTATCTGGGCAGATTAGACAAATCATCCTAGAGGAGGTGATAACCACTTAATGAAGCTTAGGGGTAGAAAAGCTCAGGGAGAAGATCAAATACCCAATAAATTCCTAAAGTTTCAGGGCGAATGTGGTACGAAAATGCTCGTCCAGCTTGGAAAGATGCAATGGATGAAGAAATGGCCTCACTGGACAAAAATTACACCTGGAAACTAACTTCATTGCCAGCTGAACGAAACGCAATTTCAAGTCGATGGGTTTATCGTATTAAACGCAGAGCTGATGGTACTATTGACCGGTACAATGCTCGTTTAGTAGTTCGTGGATTTTCTCAGCGTGAAGGAATCGATTATACAGAGACTTTTAGTCCTGTTTTGCATTTTGATACCATACGTGTTGTACTAAGTGTTGCAGCAACTGAGAAACTTCATTTGATGCAGTTTGATGTAAAGACTGCATTTCTAATTGGTAAATTAGAGGAAGAAATCTACATGATTCAGCCTGAGGGTTTTGAAGATGGATCAAACAAAGTGTGCAGGCTTA
>JAQGAE010006527.1:0-10034 GCA_034696685.1 Julus scandinavius
CAAAAGGGCTGAACAGCCGAGGTCAGCGTTCCAAAAGGGCTGAACAGCCGAGGTCAGCGTTCCAAAAGGGCTGAACAGCCGAGGTCAGCGTTCCAAAAGGGCTGAACATCCGAGGTCAGCGTTAGAATAGGGCTGAACAGCCGAGGTCATCGTTAGAATAGGGCTGAACAGCCGAGGTCAGCGTTAGAATAGGGCTGAACAGCCGAGGTCAGCGTTAGAATAGGGCTGAACAGCCGAGGTCAGCGTTCGAAAAGAGCTTAAAAACCGAGGTCAGCGTTCGAAAAAAGCTAAACTAGCCGAGGTACGCGTTCGAACAGGGCTTAAAAGCCGAGGTCAGCGTTCGAACAGGGCTTAAAAGCCGAGGTCAGCGTTCGAAAAGAGCTAAACTAGCCGAGGTCAGCGTTCGAACAGGGCTTAAAAGCCGAGGTCAGCGTTCGAAAAGAGCTAAACTAGCCGAGGTTAGCGTTCGAACAGGGCATAAAAGCCGAGGTCAGCATTCGAACAGAACTGAACAGCCGAGGTCAGCGTTCGAAAAGAGCTAAACTAGCCGAAGTCAGCGTTCGAAAAGGGCTTAAAAAGCGAGGTCAGCGTTCGAAAAAAGCTAAACTAGCCGAGGTCAGCGTTCGAACAGGGCTTAAAAGCCGAGGTCAGCGTTCGAACAGGGCTTAAAAGCCGAGGTTAGCGTTCGAACAGGGCTTAAAAGCCGAGGTCAGCGTTCGAAAAGAGCTAAACTAGCCGAAGTCAGCGTTGGAAAAGGGCTTAAAACCGAGGTCAGCGTTCGAACAGGGCTGAACAGCCGAGGTCAGCGTTCGAACAGAACTGAACAGCCGAGGTCAGCGTTCGAACAGAACTGAACAGCCGAGGTCAGCGTTCGAACTGAACTGAACTGCCGAGGTCAGCGTTCGAACAGAACTGAACAGCCGAGGTCAGCGTTCGAACAGAACTGAACAGCCGAGGTCAGCGTTCGAACAGCCGAAGTCAGCGTTCGAAACGAGCTAAACTAGCCGAAGTCAGCGTTCGAAAAGGGCTGAACAGACGATGTTGGCGTTCGAATAGGGCAGAACAGCTGAAGTCGGCGTTCGAACAGGGCTGAACAGCTGAAGTCGGCGTTCGAACAGGGCTGAACAGCTGAAGTCGGCGTTCGAAAAAGGCTGTTCAGCCTAGATCGGCGTTTGCAATAGGCTGAATATGCATCTAGTATTTAGATTACAAATCAGCGAAAGAACCTCCTATACAAAGTGTTGTGTGTATTTTTATCATGTTTGGAGTATATGAAAATGCCACAAGTACCGAGTTTTATTAATTTTAATGGGTGAACAACAGGTTTTGAGATCGTATTCATATTCCGTGATGCACAAAATGCAACGTGCGGTTTTGACGAATGTGACGCCCCCTATTTTAATTTTGCAAAAGGGAGTATTGTATTTTGACCAAATAATTATTTCGTATACCAAGGGTTTCTCTTCTGTTTTGGAGACCAGGGATTACGGCGGGGAAGCGCTCTGCGCATGAGACGACCATTGTTGTTGGAAAATTTGCTGGAAGAAAGGAACGTGTTCTGCGTTTGACAGTTGGATGAAACTGGAAGCAAAGGGTGGGCTTAGCTGCACACGTTTGTTTTTGGCAGGAGACCATGGATCCCATTTTCGGGTTCAGCCCCCAACTGCCATCCTTTGAAGCCCATTTTTGTTCTATGTGACGTGTGCCGGCCTTTTCACTAAACCAGTACCAATTGGGCTTAGCCCAGATTTACAGCACCACGCTTATGCTAATTTACAGTTAGTCGCTAATCGGATTTGGTGGTTGTTTATGCCTAAGCTACTGCAGTTTAAGACCCTGGGTTGCACGCCCAGACAAGGGCTTGCATCGTATTTTGGCGGAAGTTTGAAACACGCTTTTGTGTTTAGTTCAAATTAAGGATTCAGTGATAATGCAGGGAATATTTGGACTTCAGAACGCCCTTTTAGCTGCAAAGCTAAAATTCATGACCATTCTGGTTCTTAATTATCTTAACTTTAAAAATGTAATGTCTTGTTGATTGTTGTTTTTAGTGACGTTTATATGAGGGAAAAAGTGCGTCTTATATAATTAATGAAATGCGGTATTTTAGTGATGCCCGAATTTATGGTGGAAATGGTATTACAAATTTGTGGTATGTTTGCGTATATACTAGACAAGAAGTGTGGATTCATAGCTACTCTGAACGTTACGGCAATAAATTTTGCGTTTCTCTATCTGAGTTTTTATATCCATATACAGTATAGTAGTTGACTTATCGGCATAATGCATTATATATGAGCTGCATGCAGATTTCCGTATCACTTAAGTGTGTGTGCATTTGCACGCATATTGCATCTCTGAGCCAAACTGCAAAATAACGCTAAGCCGTGATTCAGCCACATTGACTTTATCATTTTTCAACATTCGTATAAATTTAATTAATAAACACCTTTACAAAATAGCAAGATGTGTTTTTTTTGTTTGTTCTTTACTCTCATGTTCTCAACGTGTCATCCGCTGTTTTCGAACATTGTGTTCCAGCTATATATAGTCTTTCACTCCGTTGGACCCTTGAGAGAACCAGGGATACATATTGACTGTGGCGAATTGGCCATAGACAATTATCTAATGAAGCTGTAAACATGCAACCAACGATGTTGCCACTAAGAATCATGTTCTAGCTATTTGTATCGGAAATAAGCATTGAATGCTAGTCGGTATAACAACACCAGTCAACCAATATATGGCTTCCATTGGAAGAAACTTTCTATGACCTAATATATGGAGACTGGAATCTTTATTTAACAATTACATTTTCCAAACGTAAATTAACTGGTAACATTTGTAATTATTTTATATCCAGTCATTCCATAGCTTGCCTGTGATATTGAAGCTACGTTCTAATAAAAGTTTAATAATATTTCAGGCTTGAATAGGTTTCTGGATAGCTTTAAATTAGGCGACCGGAAATGGAGTAATTCTTCCATTTTCCGTCCATTGCCATTATACATACATAGTAGGGGTAACATAAATGTATTGTTCAAAATGACATCGCCATATGTGTACTTACATGAATGGATTTTTGAGATGTTGCTGGTTTCAGATTCGTCATTGTACGACTTGAAAGAAAAAGTTGCAAGTGTCATATACTACGGTGTATATCACTCAATGCATATTTTGACAGTATGTTCATACTGTCAGGTATTTTATGAGCCCGATGCTGCCAGTGCTATTTAACCGCGAGAAAAATGGCACAGCTCCTTTATCTATAAATATGCGTGTAGAGGACATATCTAAATTCACTTTAGTCTTGTCATGTCAGTGTTGACAGCAACTGTTCTTGGTATGCCACACATGAACACTGCAGAGCTGACATATTGCGTATGGCAGACTTGTTAAATATAGCACTGTCACACCAATATGCTGGCAACCGAATACATACTTTTCATTCACTCTTTTTTAAAGTTTTCAGTCCTAAGTATGCACGCATATTTTAGGCAAATGCAGGTGTTAAGATTGTCCTTAGTTTCTTATTTATCTTCTTAAGGAAGTAGCAAATATTCATTAAGGATTGACAATAATCGCCATGTTGGTACAATATCCGTTGACAGACTCTTTTAAAGATTTGGATCCAAAATTGTAAATTGTGCAAACTGATTCCAAATGATATCTTATTGCATGAACATACGGCTTCGATTTTCTATAACTATTATGTAGGGATGTGAGAAGTCTGTAAAGCATAAAAATCTATCTTAAATTGAAGATACTTCATCACACTTTTTCCGAGAAATCCTACGCTGTATGAAATGTGAATTCAAAATTGGAAATTTTTCATCAAATTTCAAAAGGGGTAAATTCTGACAACCAAGATTTTGATTTCAGTCTTTTCCAGTCGTCTCCATTTCTGATTTCTACCTCGATGCAGTTGATAAATTTGAAAAATATGTAGGATCGAAATACATATTTTTTTCCGTGCTATATGTGATCGGTATCCTTTCGTTACTGTATACAGAATATCCTTTGGAATGTGACAGATACAACTTGTAGTAATTGTATTTTTGGAAAGCTAGTTCATGTTTAAAAAAATTTTCCGAATTTTTAAAAAATGTAAAGTTTGTCTCGTATTTTAAAAGAACTGTAAATAAGCAAGTAAAAACTTGCTCTTTTGAACCAATCTGCGTTGATGAAGTATAATTGTTTTATCTGTTTACAAATTAATACCAATTTTTACTGTAAAACAACTCAGTATTTTCTTGATCAAGTGTGAATTGTGTGGAAGGTTGAGACAGAGACATTTCGACAACATCTGTAAGTAGCTGCAATTTTTCACAAAAGCGTATTGTGATCATTCATGTATCTAAAAGTAAGGCACTTTACCCGAATAATGCTATGCACGACGTACTGTATTTTTGAATCTGATTGCTTTTGCCAGCTATGTACATGTGCATCAAGAAAAAGTTTGCTGTCTTTGAAGTTTCTGTAAAAAGCCAAAAGAATGGAAAACATATATACAAACATGCATTATGTCACTGCAAAGCTTTTGCATTTTAACGATTATGTTTTCTGAAGGGAAATTCTTTTAATATTATTGTGAATCTGTATATACAGAAACCCAACTGTTTCATGTTTTTTGGCTTGTGTTCTTCTTTTATATTCTTGTAAAAATTCTACTTTTTGCAACCCCGGAAGGGTTTTTATTTACATAGTTAGGCGCAGATGAGCTGAGTTGGTAGACTGCGCATTGTGTTAGCATATTCCTATAGGCTTTAATGAAAGAATCTGGCAAGTTTTGCGAATCAGCGAAAACTCTTTTCTTTCTTGATTAAATTTTTGTTCTCAAGGGGAAAACATCTTCAAGCAAATCACGAGAAGGCGCATGTTTTCTTATAGCTAAATAAGGAAAGTTGCTTATCTATACTCATTCACAAAACCAACACTTGGCTTATAGTCCCGTTGTTGTATTCACATAAGAGCATAACAAACCTACTTTTTCATCCTTGTCACCTAGAAGTATAGTTTTTATTTTTTTTCTTGGTTGACATAAGTATTTGCCTCTACCTGTACATTGCAGTTAATGCTGTTATGGCTCATATACTGCAAATATTGCTTGTTTGATTGAGTCGAAATCAAGTTCTAAACTTCATTCATTCCATAACAGCATTCATGAAATAAAGATTGTCCATAATTAAGACACGTACTATCGACACATTTTAAGAGTAAACCCAACATTTGGATAATTTGAGACAGTGGGGGATAACTGGTGAAAACACTATTCCGTTATATTGTGGTGACTTCATAATATTCTAAATTACAGCTATTTTTGTTTTGATACCTGTTTTGTGTTTTTGCTAATGTCGTCAAACTTTTTCTCGAGAGGAAAAACTAGAATCGCTATTGTCAAAACATGTCAATACATCTATACCTCGCTATACGGCCTTTTTTAATTATGGCACTGTTTCGATTTACTGCCCACAATATTTCATTATACGGCCAAAAACAAAATGCTGTAATTAAAGAAAGTGGCCAAAAAATGTGAAAAGTTACCCTAATTTAATGCAAAAACAAGGTTGGATTTGGCAAACAATAAAACAACTTACGGATTTCACTTCGTTAAAGAAAACAAAAAAATGAAAATGAAAATGCAGAAAAAACGATTCGATATACGGCTTTTTCGCTATACGGCTAACTTTTCCGGAATGTATCTAGGCCGTAAAGCGAGGTATGGATGTATAGTGATTCCTATATGCATTAACGTTATTATCAAACATATACGTAAAACTAGATTATGTTAGACTAAAATCAGACTTGAGCGATGGAATTTGGTGCTAACCCAAACTGGAGTTTCTGCAATTTTGATAATTTTCTTCTGAATTCTCTTATTATTTAACTCGCAAAGTATGATCCTATGTAATTTGTCCGCTAGGGACGGGCCTTGAAAATCGCCCTGTGCCCAAAGTTAAAGAAAACCCCTGCACCTGTTAATAAGAGAGCAAAAAAAAAAATGCTGTAATTAAAGAAAGTGGCCAAAAAATGTGAAAAGTTACCCTAATTTAATGCAAAAACAAGGTTGGATTTGGCAAACAATAAAACAACTTACGGATTTCACTTCGTTAAAGAAAACAAAAAAATGAAAATGAAAATGCAGAAAAAACGATTCGATATACGGCTTTTTCGCTATACGGCCAACTTTTCTGGAACGTATCTAGGCCGTAAAGCGAGGTATGGATGTATAGTGATTTCTATATACATTGACAATTATAGACGTAAAGCGAGGAAAAAAGGAGGTTTGATTCTGTTTGACTTGATCAGTTTAGAGTTTTAATTATTTATCGCATTTCCAGAATTCCAAAAAAAAACACCAACTGGCCCAAAGTAATCAAATTTTATGGTATATGATTGTAATTGCCAACATAATTCAAATTGCTTCCAAATCTTCTATATGCTTAAGAAATTTTCCACTCGATGCAATTTAAACAGTCTTCATTACATGAATCGATGCTCGTCTCGCAACGTCCAAATCCCCAAGTTCTTCAAAGTCATCAATGCCTTAAGCCATTTGTCGCAACGACGACTGGAAATTCTAACTTGCATTATGACAGCATTACCTTAAGCCCGAGGCAGAAATAGTATTCTATCATACAGTCGTGTACACATACAGACATTGTCACTGTGTTTTGGTCCCGACGGATGCAAGGACCCTGTAGGAGTATCTCTGCTGGAACGGTTGCTCACTGTTCATGTTTGCGGTTTTGGTAGGAAAATCAGTTGCCTGTGTCTAAAGCTTTTCTCCAGGTTTTAGGATGCACAGCGATGGCAAGGATACGGATGACAAGGATGGCGCCTAGAGCTGTAGGGAATTGCACTTGGAAGCGCAGACTTGCGAACAGCAGCTTTTCCATCTGCTGATGGGAATCGTGGAATCAAAATACATGGAAAACTGCGAAAGCCTTTTTTTTTTTTTTAGAAAAAGATAGATGAAAGCCGATTGTCTTGTTGTGAACGCCATCTTTGCCTGGAGGGCAGCCGTTCAGTCCATGACTTCGATGCGAAGTTAGAAGAAAAAAATACCATGAACACTGCAAGAACTCGCAAAAGCCTTTGCCTGCAGTCTATAAAAAAAAGCAGCAGTCGTAACACTGGATTATCAGAAACATGCAAGATGTAAACAAATTGAATTTCGTCTCCCAGAAGATGCTAGTGCAGTTTTTTCTTAAAGGGCATGACTTGAATGTAATGTATACTGTATATGCCCTTCCAGCAATGCTGTTCCTAGTTTTCAGAGTCAGGCAAGCCTACTTTGGTTGTGAAATATCTGTACAAATTTCCATAATTAGGAATTACAATGTGCAATTTTACTGAAATACCTGGTTCAGATTTTTTTGGCGAAATGTTGCACTGTTGTCGTATTTTTTTTTCTCCATGAGTGGGTTGCATCTTAGCTTTCGTAAAACTTCCCCATAATCACATATTATTCCAGTTGTAGATGCAGGCTATTTGACTGAAATTCTTGTTTTGATGTTTTGCGAAAATTTGCACTAGTGACATCATTTTTTTGCGGCATCCTGGTTGTAAAAGTTCTCCAAAATTTTATCTTAAATTTAACGAAGTTTTGCACTGCTGGCATCATTTTTTCTACATTTATGTGCATGCATCCTGGTTTTCGTAAACATTTTCCATAATGTGATATTATTCCAGTTGACCCAAATTTAAGGAAATATCACATCTCCCAGGCCCCATGCACCTAAGCTATATAATTCCTTAATTGACCACATGTGAGATTGATCAAAAATAAATTAGTTAGGAGTTGCCAGCTACTCTTATTTTAAAATTTGGAATGTAGTTAAGAAGTTGTGTTACTTTGAGAATCTCAGAAAATCATGTTGACTTCAACTGAAAATCCTGAGTGTTACATGCCTATGTAGCCATTGCAAGTCTATTTACAAACTTCAGTTTCCTCCCCAGAAGCCTCAAATGTGGTCATCGGTCTCGTCCTCATTGCAATAAATTGGACTGTTTCCTTATAGTCTGCAGGCAATGATAACTCAAACTGCCAAGCAGTTAGTGACCACCATGATTACTTACTTTCTACTCGTAATTTGGAAGAATGATTAGTCTTTCATCTAAAAAAGGAGGCCTTCTCTTAGCCAGCTTCTGAATTACTCTAGCCTTTAAATGAAAATGTTGAGCTCTTATTTGCTTTGACGAATGTGGATTACAATACACTGCTCCAAAAATTAAAACATCATTGAAAAAAATAATAACAGGTTAAAATATTACGAAATGTTATTCAATATCAATTTTTAAATGAAAAATAAGTGTTTGTACTGCTTCCCCTTAGAAAAAAACCAACAACCCTGGTGAAAAAAACAATAGAGATTTCTATTGTTATTTGAACAAAACCAATAAAATTTATGGATTTTAAATGTTTTTTATGGGTCCTGTATTGACTTCTATTGGCTTATAGTGTAGCTGTATTGACTTAACCATATAGGATCAATTGACAGGACAATACAGTAACCATAGAAAACAGTTAAAACCAATAGAAAACAATGTTACAAATAACAATAGAAATCCCCCAAATAGTCATGGGGTAGGGTAATTGTGTAAATTTTTGAATGAATTTTGGGAACGTCCAGTGTTTGTGTACCATGGCTTAATAAAATGATAGTGACATTTTATCTTACGTTAGGAATACTTGTCTTTCATGTTTCTGGATTGTGTCCACTGACAAAACAACCCACATGTACTTTGTATTCGTAGGAGAAACCACAGTTCCTCATACGTGAACACATTCTAAAGTGTTCCCATACATGTATAAAAAACGTGTATTTTGGTTAGTAGTTGGTTTTTAAGGGGAGGGTATGTGTAGAATCTTGGTGGTGTGTTTGTAGTAGAACATTACAGTGAATACCGAAACAAAAACCACGTTTGATACAATTTATGGGTGAGTCTAAGAAAGTAGCAAAACATTGATATTTTCAGAGTATTAAAAAAATCAGAAACTTACAACAACTTATTTTATAATTTTTAATAACTGTAAACAATTAAGTTTATCAATATGTTATTCAATTAAGAAAAAAGCTTCTATGGATCCGGTTTTAAGCGTCATATACTAAATATTTTTTGATCTATAAAATGATGATACAGACTCGGCTCAATTAATAACATTTTTAGATATATGATGTGTTCGTACACAAGCATCTATATAGGTCAACACTATAATGCCCGTGTCATCAATTTGAAGAGTTCTTTCAAGATGATAACGACATGGAGGCCCTGGGCTGATAGAGTAAAAATAACTGCAAACGTATTGACAAAATGGTATTCATAAATGCGCCTTTCGCATTTTCGCTAGGCTGCAAGGTGTCGCCATATATTTAATAAGCGACGCCTTTTTGATTGATTATACTTGAGAAGATGTATCGGAAAATAGACCTATAAAATGCTGATAGCATGCACCAATTTTGTTGAAGAGATACGGATGAGGGGAAAAAATGATGTGGCATATGTGTGCTGAATACTTACAGCCCCATTTCACGCGTTTTGCCAAATGGGTCCCTGCAGGATGACGTCGATTGCATTTTGATTTGAAATTAATACATTTCATATTGCAGTAAACAAATGGAGAGGGGTGGTGCACCAAATGATGCATTCCTTTTCCCTAAATACATTAATGTGTTAGATTGCGCAAAATCATTTTGGTGTTTTTTATTGAATACCACGATTTTGTCATTAATTCGACTTTTTTTTAAGAATGATTTAAATAGCTTTTCATCTTTGTAGGAATATTACTGTTGACGATTCGATCAGATGCAGCTGCTTCTGCCAACGTTTTATGTAAATAGGCCAATTTCGAATGCATAAGTTGCAAAATATTTTCATTTTTCTTGATTAAGGTGAATCACAACCATATCACCTTCAATGGGTGAAATTTTAAAACATAATTCAAGCCAAACCAAAAGAGATTAAATAAAAATAAAAATTATTTAAAATAGCTTGATAAATCAGCAATGGTATCACTTTTTCGTTTTTCA
>JAQGAE010006528.1:0-10033 GCA_034696685.1 Julus scandinavius
AATCTCTTTTGGTTTGCCTGGAATTGTGTTTTAAAATTTCACCCATTGAAAGTGATAGGGTTGTGATTCACCTTAAACAGAAAATCCAAAAACTCAAAAATTCCCCTTGTCCACATGGTGTCCACATGTCAGCAGACCATCCCCGACCCCCCCTCTTTAGGACATCCTTTTTGAATAGCCCCTAAGTGACTACTATATATATATTTTTTTTCTTCAAAATGTCAATAAAGTATTGCATAATCTTAAGCAGCTGTAATCTCTGTAAGAGTTTATCTTTTAAATCAAGAATTTCCAATCAATACGTTTTGAAATTTGACTGGATGACATAGACATGTTGGAGCATAAATTTCGCAAGGCTCGTCTAGCTGAAACTGGAAATGATTTCTTGCTGTCTCGTAACAGGATAGAAACTGGAATTGGATGAACTCATTTCTTGCAGGGTCTGAATTACGAGCGTATTTTACTGGCTGCCAAAAAAGCATACCTGCAAAAGTTGTGGTGGTGGGAGTAGTAGTAAGCCTTCATGGCTCGCGGCAGGGAAGTAAACTTCTGTAGTCGAGGACAAAGGAAGCGGATGTGAGGGTTGGGATTTATCTTCGTTTCTAAGAGGATGACGTTTACTACGTAGGCTAGGCGAATTATGTAGCATTGAGAAATAATTTGCAGGGGATTTTGACCAACAAATTGCCCAGTTCGGAAGATGGCATCCCCATCCTTGTCACATCCACATCCGCTGCTCTTTTGTGCGGATGTGGCGCAGCTAGAGTAGGCTTTTTTTTAAATCTTAAAGGATTTTTTTAACGCTAATGTTGGATTTGTCGAAAACTTGTATCGTTTGGATTTGAATCTGTATTTGGGCTGATCGGTCATCGCCAATTGGATCACGTGTGCATCGTTGCTCCCCGGCTACGTCATCTTGACCTTCACGTGTTGTTGATGTTTTTTTTTTTTTTGTTTTTTTTCGAGCGTTATTAACCCGTTTGAGAAGAACTTCATTTTGTATGTTTGAATATTAACGCGTTTGACCGTTTGCTGGTTATCAAGGACTCAAAGTTGTAGTGATATGAGGGTTCAAGGGATGTGTGCAAACCCAACTTTTGGCATCTTCAGACTCTTCGCTCGCAGGTTCTGGGTGACAGATTAAGTTGGCTCATCGAAATACAGACTTTTTGTGGCGCTTGTGACACACGGTTCAATGCACGTGAAAATATCCATTTTCCATTTGATTTTCTCGCACAGTAACTGGCAGAAACGATGTGACAGCGAACAAGCTACATCGTGTCCATGTAAGTACGTCAAAACATGTTTGCAATACCCTTACCGAAAAAAAACTGGTAAAAAACGACTAATAAACTGGTAATATTTATTTTAAAACGCTTTCAGTTCATTATTAGCTTTTTTTATAAGTCGTGTGATTAGTTTCAAAGATTTGTCACAAACTGGCAATAAAGTGATCGTGTTTATTTAAAAATTTAGTTTTTGACCATTTTGCAATTTTTAAATAATCAGAAAATTAAAACTGTTTTTTAAGCAACCTAACTGGCAACCGTGTTTGCTTAAAATTTAGCAGGTTGTGAGGAATTGTTGACGAAGTTGATGAGTTTGTGATTAGTTTGCAATCAGTAAATTATCAGAAAATTAAAACTTTTTTAAACAATTTAACTGGCAACCGTGTTTACTCAAAAATTAGCATATTGTGATGAATTGATGACGAAGTTGATGAGTTTGCATCCATCTAAAAGTGATCAGTTTTCCAAAATTACTAATGATTGCCAATTTGCGAATAAAAAATGGACAAAAACCCAGAGGTTTTAGTAGTTTATCGCTAGTGTACAACCTTTATGGTACTTTATATGGAAGATACCAGGTTAAATATGAAGAAGTGCATTCAAATTGGTAGCTGTGAAGCCTAGGAAAGTGAGATGTTATAAAAAATAGTGCCTATTGTATGACAAAATGCACGACTCGCATATTGTCAGTGGCAGTAAGTGCAATTGAATTAACAGAAACTTATGGATGTGTTCAATTAGATCCTAACTGGTTTAATTGTTGCTTGAAGTACATTAGATTTTTTTATTTTATTTTATTAACTCGTAAAACGGGAGTGACTACTGACTATAGCCTCCGTTGCATTTTTAGAGAGTGCTTTGCGCTATACTAAACATGGAATAAGTATAGGTCTGCATTCGACTGAATTACATTGCCTTGTGTGAAGTTTTAGGTCAGATGGAGAACGTGTGTTTATGTACTGTGATTCCAGAGCAATTCGTGAAGTAGGCCAAGCTTACTAGCAAGCGATCATTACTTGGCGAAATGCTCAGATTTCCTTAGCCAAGTTTTCTTGTTAACTTGGAAGATGGGAAAACTAATTTAGGCTAATAGGCACCTTGCCACCAACCTATTGAGGATTACTGTGGACATGTACTGCTATACTGGGTTAAAAATCCCATCATTAAGCAGTTGATCAATGTGATCGATGGTGTCGTCTTTCAATCTTGTTGAATACAATGTGCTGAACTAATATACAACGTTTGGAAATATGATTAAAATGAGTTTATCAATAACAGCGAATTTGTTTCTAAATTCTATAATAGGCATCCTGTTGAAAAATACTGATTTGTATAGTGATAATTTTGGCATGATCATGTATGAAAACAAATACTAACTATGGATATAACATTTAAACAAATGTCTAAAGCCGGGTCCACACCAACGAAACCACGAAGCAAAAGCAGAAAACACGAAACATGAAAACATGCTTTCAGGAACATGCTTCCAAAAGCACGGGTGTCTACACACGTGTACGTTCGAAGTTTGCTGAAACATTGAGACGGAACTTGGCAAGAAAACTTATCGAAAAAATGCTTTCAAAAACCTTGATTTTGCTTCGTGCTTTCCTTGGTGTAGACTATAGGCTTAAGAGGTGTTACATTATGATTTTTTTGTCAAAATGTATATTGACTCGAGGAAAAATTCGTTGATGTGCAATGGGTATAGAAACATAATTTTAAAAGTACTGAAGACACTAAATAATTTGAAATTAACTTAAAGAAATTTACAACATCGCGACACGTTCTGAGAAAACGGATGTAGGAATAGTTAATAATGCAAATGCTGTGAAAATTTCTGTTTGAAAAACCACGCAGCGCCCACTTGAGTGAGACACGACATAATTAACTTGATTGTGGCGTACAATTAATGCAGTTTAAGCGTGACTCTTTGGTCCAGCTAATATCAGTTATGAGTGTATATCGAACAGCGAAGTCGTGATTGACCTTGGCATTGCTTTTTACACCCTACAATTACAAATTCACGGAAACAACATTACCGCAGCCCATTTCTGGGCAAAAAGATCCGTATGTCTGATACATCAAGGTGAGGGAGAGCTACAGGATGTAGCCATAATACAGTGAAATTTCAAATTATATCATCTTTATAAATAAATATGGCTATTATAGGAATTGTATACCATTCTGACTTTCTGTAAATCTTCCAAAAAACATTAAACGAATTCAATTTTCATGTTAGTTTAGACGAAAGTCGAGAACCGGAAGGCTTCCAGTGCACTTTTTGAACACAAATTTTGAATAAACTCTGGGATACATATACAACATGTCATATTACTTTTAAAACAAAAACACATGATATATTTATACATATATAACATTTTCCAATTTGTTGAACTTAAAACTGTTGAAATCTATTTTATAATCCTTAGTTTTTCATGCTGTACTTATCGGTTTTATCACATTTAGTTGTAAGCTTGTTTTTATAGGATATCGGAAAACTTCCAGATACCGTCTTATCTATTTCATCAACATTCGTATGCAATATTTTCATACGATTATATCCAGTTGTCAAAACATACAGTTCTAGTATTTCCGCTGGGTCGCAGAAAGGTGTGCCTAGAAAATGTTTCACCATGATATCGATATTTCGAAGTTAATTGATATATTTACGTGGCCATGAATTCTCAAAGAGTGATTGAGAAAATTGCTCCTGCGATAATTCTGCTATGATGTCGCTGAGGAAACGCGTGATCCCTTTGGGTATTAATTTAATTTTACCGGTCAATTTTTTCCAATTCTAATAGATTCGTTGCGCCTTGTCTGTTGCTGGTAGCAACGAAAAGCCGCAGCTAATTTAATTGCGATTGTTGACGTTAATTTTCTATCTGTTTTGCTTACAGGGGAGACGTGTCCTTTCCATTATTTGGAGTACAAATCGCAAGGGGAGAATCGCTCACATGTTGGACAAACTTGTTGGCATATTGGCTGTGAGCCTCTTTTCACAGAAGGTGAGTTTTAACATCATGATCATGATGAAATTATATTAAACATCACCGTGATGAAGACAGTATATATATACTTTTTGTAGGATTAATGATTTGATACTGCACCTGTTGCATGATCTCAAGACCATTGAATAATAAACTCATGACATATGTAAATACAAATAATGGCATTTTATAAAAATATTTTGTATCGTAATAATTTACCAATGGCCTCTTAGACTCAATTAGGTCTGAGGGACCCCTAGTGTCCCTTGTAGGTTTTTTTGTTTATGGTCGACGAATTTTGTCAAACTAAATGTCGGAGCTTACACATCTCTTTAATAAATAAACCTAGAAAGAGTTATGGTGTGTTATATAACTATGTGAAACTAGCAAGTGATGAGCATGCACTGCTGTGCAATTTTAACCTCATTAACTCGTCTACAATCAATATCTTACCTGTGTTTGCAGTAGGACAGTTTTGGATTAATTTGGCAAGATGTCCTGGTACCACAGATAATAAGACAGTGATATCTGCTGAACAGTCAAGAATAAAGATTGATATGTGACATTCAGGCTTGAAGCTGAAACACCTAGATAGACTAGGGAAGTGTTGCAGAATTTGCACATTATTAATTACAGCGCTGTTTGGCATATGACTTGTCGAACTGGTTAATGAAAATACAGAATCCAGCTCACCCCCCCCCCCACCCCACCTGGCCTTCAGTTTTATTCAACTCCAAAGTTAAGTCATGTGCATCTTCATTGGGCAATAAAAATTTGGCTATTGTGCCAGTGACATTTAGATTGCCATTTCTACTAGGTGCACAATGACAAAAAGTCACGGTTTTCTGCGAAATGTAAGCAGAGCGCGGCTTGTGAGCTACTGTTTCACTAGTATCCATATCAACTGCCCGACATGAGTGACATTTCGACAAGCAACGGGAATACAATTTCTGCCAAAATTCGTTTTAAGGCACTTTTTGGTAAGAATGCTCTAATTTAAAATATTTGGGCAAATGACTATATTAATTAACTATTTGAGAGTAGTTATTCAGAAACTTAACAGCCAGAACATAGTGTAATTGGCTATTACACATGTAATGGGAGAAGGGACCCAAGGCTAGATTCGAAGTTAATCTCACTGATTATTTGAATTAATTGGCGACGTGTTCAGTACCAGCAAATGGGGAGATTAGAGATATCGCTTGATGAACTTCTACAGATGTGCTGCTTAACTGTAAAATGGATATTGTACCCTGTGAATGTGTGATACTCGAAGTTCAAAATTTTTGGTAATTTCCATAATTTAGCAGCTATCGATGCGGCTGAATGCGAATGCATTGGTTAGACTTAAAACAGAAAAGTTGCAATTGTTCCCTTTATATTTGCATGTGACAGTTTTGTTTTGTTTTTCTATGGAGAAAGTGTTTATCCAAAAATGTTGATAATTTAGTATTTCGGTCTTGACAACCACATACTTTTATTTTCTATCGATTAGTGCTGAGGTGTTGATTTTACAGCGTTATCAAATTCATTGTTAATGATGTACATTTACCATATGATAGGTTTTAATTCACTTACTTGAAGTTCAAGAATGCACTAATTCATTGATTGTCATGGTTATACATTAATAACGGCAGACTTTTTTTTTGTTTTGTTTTTTTGTTTTGAATAAGGCAAATCGATTTTTAATAAACAAGTCTTTATCTTATTACATTCATGCTTCTTTTTTTTTTTTAAAGAACAAGGGTATCGCATGTCTCTTTGTTAGCTCAGGTGAAGATCTATCAGTAATAATGCTTCTCAAATTCGGACCTTAAATATTCGAGTTTCCCTTATGCGATCGTAGAAATTTCACATTCCAAATACGATCTATATAATTCTTACTGTAGAAACAATTCTGTGAAGTGCCTAACTTCAAAAACAGCTTTTAATCATGCACTATATTGAGCGATAGCAAACAATTTTAATAAATCGTAGGAATTATCCCCGGTTGTCTTTTCATTTTAAAGGTTTCGTAATTTTTGAAGCTAATTGTTTCACATTTTCAGATGTTACAAATGTCTGCTTCAAATATTATAATGGGCCAACTGGGGCATTACGGGCCGTATCTCCATCCATACGCGTTGCTCGAAGCGCAGCTAGTCAGCAGGCCAATTCCAATGGCTGCAAGGTGAGTAAATATTTTGTCTTTTATTAAAATTAGCTTTTAATGTGTGTTTGTTAGTTACATAAATTAACACGTAAGTGACTATGTATTCACAGTGAGAAATTAATTGCTATGTGATTAAATTGTGTAGGGCACTGATGAGGCAATTGTTTTTTGTTCATCCGAAAATCCTGTCGAGTGCATCGTATTTAAAATATCTAGTGAGTTGTATTTTCTGAATATAAGATTCCGTTGTGGATAGACTGAATTTTACTGAATTTTAAATCGACTTTTCAGACCTTCATGCTCGTAGCTTAAAAAAAGGAATGTTTTTCAATCCTGATCCGTATGTCAAAATATCCATCCGTCCAGGCAAGGAGCAAGGTGCATTGCTTTTGCCACATCATAATCAGGAGGCACGAACTATCGTGGCAGAAAATACAATAAATCCTAACTGGAGTGGCCAGGTGAGTTTTTCGCGATCCATACAAAAAGCATTGATGCAGTACTTTTAAAATAGCTCAGTTCCATCCTTCGTATTTTACATATATAGACCGAATTTGCATTTGTTGTTGTTTTGTCTGTCGCAGTTCACATTTGTCGCCTTTTCCAATGATATCTTGGAGTTTGAAATCAAAGACAAATTCTCGAAAACTCGACCAATCATTAGCCGCTTCCTAGGCAGACTTTCTGTGCCTCTTTGGATGGTTTTAGAACGTACAAACAGGTAAACCAATGTTTATTTCTTTGGTACAATTCATTTTTTTTTCTACCCCATCATTGGTGCAGTTTTATAAAATTGCTGTGCTGTTTGAAATTCTGATTGAAAACTTAATGTTATTTAAATGATTTTTTCTTACCAAAGCCGGCAAACGGAATGCCATTTTAGTTTAACAAGCAAAAATCCATCAGAAAACGTTACTGGTCAACTCGTTTTTGCAGCAGCTATCGAAAAAAAGCCAGGTAAATACCATTTTCTTACCAGTTGTTTAATATAACTTGTTGCAATGTGATACATGTTTATAATAAGAAATGAACCTTGAGAAATGCTAAGGAACTTGAGCCGTAGTTATAGTTTTAGAAACTGTGTATTATGTAATACAAGGGCTCCTAACCTGGAGATTAAGAACAATTATTATTTTACTTAAACTTGTTGGCGCCACCAGCGACCTTGCCAGTGGTTGCAGCATAATTATGTTAATTATGCCAATTAGCCAGTTTGCTAGTTTACTCCAAAGGTTCATTGTGAAATGCCATTCCTTTGGCTGATTTTCCCAATTCTTTCAATCAGAACAACTCCAGATTCTGGCCTGTCATCTCATTCTCGTCTTCATTTTTGCAATCTGATAAGTTTAATTATTTTGCTATATTTAACCTTCTGTTACCCATTGTATTAACTAAGTTAGTTTAAACAATAGTTATAAATAAAAACTTTGGTCCACAAATGCACTGATTCTTACAAAACTATATATGCCCGGAAGCTTTGGTTATTCAAAATACGTATAGAACTTCAATTTTAGAGAATAATTCTTCTGCTAAATTTAAGATGTGTAATTTTAAAAAAATGCCTTTTTGCATGAACTCATGAGTGATTCACAAGGAATAAACTGTGAGAAAGGAAAAGAGAAAGATATACTATAAACTATAGAACTAAAGATAAACCATATTTCCGCCTGATTTAGTTGTGGGAAGTTTTGATATCTTGAACTCAAGACTGAAATTAAACATAATAGAGAAATATCAATGACAACATGTTAAAGCCCCAATTGTTTTTTTTGTTATTGTTTCTATTTTAGGAATAGATTTATTGATAGCTCAGGATTTGATGATCCAGTTTTAATGCTTAGGGACAAATTCCAGATGATGGAAGTTTTTAATCTTTGCATAACAAAGAACAGTTCATAAACAGGAAACGGCCACAAAATGAAAATATTAATTAAGATTTCTTTATTGGCTGTGCTATAATTTATTATTATCATATTGAAATGTACCAGTAATCCCATATTTCAGAATTAATATTTACATAACTAACACGTGGAGCACGTTAGATGTAATCTTATGAAGGTGACATTAGAGTGCATTCACTTATTTTCCGCTCTTTCAACTTCGGGTCGATCATAGTTGTTGATTTATAGCTAATCTGGGCCAACCGTCTAGATGTCGAATAATTGGCTGCTTGATTGGCCAATTTGTGCGGGCAGTGGAAGGGGCGGTACAAGTAAATAATTTCCTTCGGCTTTTCTTCAGCTAAATCCTATAGGAAAGGTCATTGGTTACTGACAATTCCTGCGTGCCTATTTAAGAGTTTTGCTGAAACGATATTCCCACAAAAGCTGAAGGCCAAATACAAGATACTTATTCCGATGGATTGAGGCTAGATCCATTTTATCATACACAACTTATAGCCTGTTTTGATTGTGGACTGCTGGGGAATTGGCAACCAAAGCAAAACTAATTCATTAGTGGATGTAGTAATTAAACATTCATTTTTCTTGTAAATATTGAGTTTCTGTAAAGTAAATTTAAATTTATGTATTTTTTCTTTTATACAGGAGAGCCTTGGCCCAACTCTTTGACAGTTTCGTCAGTTGCTACCGACACTATTGGCAGCTCATCTCCCGGGACCTCAGCTCGATCATCCAGACATCTTCCGACCACCAGAACGTCCTCGTTGCCCAATGGCAATGCTGCCAACTCCGAGAATTGCTTAACTGAAATTGCCGGTGATCTGAATATTGCTAATGGCAATGCTGCAACTGGAAATGCACAGCAAGCTGTAAGACATCGTCAACTGCAGCAGTCTGATTTTGAGCCAGCAAGAAAGCCGAAGTTAGTTGAGCGTACTAATCCTACACACAGCACTTGGCACGGAAGAACATCTGACCGATCACATGCCAGCCGCCAAACCAATGGAAATGCTGTCTCACAAATGACAACATCTTTACATTTTGGAGAATCCGACATGCCTCCCCCGTTGCCACCAAAGATCAAAAGGCACCAGTCTCACAAGCCACTCCATAGGACGAAAGCTCTCCACTATGGTGCGAGTACCTCGTACGGAACCCCAACGGGCTCTGGCCATGACACTCCTGATGCACAGGCGCAGACGAACTATCTGCAACCTGAAGACAGTTTCATGCTGGAGATCGTGGACACCGACGAGCTGGAACGTTCTGGAGAAACGTCGTCCACTGAACTGCAGAATTTGGAAGATGTCCAACAAGTAGAGCCTTTGCAAGACGATCCAAGGCAAGCCAGCCCCTGGCTTTTCATAGACGCGAATTGCAATGTGAGCTTAGTACCTGACGAAGCAGACGTGGCCCCTGAACTTCCACCTCGACCCGGGAGTCTCAGACGCCACCCGGCTAATGGTAATGCTGCAAGCGTGGACAATGCCCAGAATATCCAGTATCCACATGCGATCGCCTCCCGCCAAGTTAGTGATTACCAAAGATTGGAAGGCCTTCCCAACCGAGTTGCACCACTCGCCACCCCAGAGCAAGATTCTCTGCAAGAAGGTGTGCTGTCCATTGAAAACTTAGTCGCCGAGCAATCTCATATGGACCAACTCGATGACATGGAAACTCCTACTACAAGTTTTGGTAGGT
>JAQGAE010006529.1:0-10033 GCA_034696685.1 Julus scandinavius
CCTTTGACCTGGCGCCAAACGTGCCCAGGTCAATTCCTTAAATTCCCCTTATGGACTTCACCCGAATTCCACAATAGTGAGCATACACATACATATAGGCGCATTTAAGATCAATAAAGAATTTCTTAAAGCAGACCGCCATATATAGTCTCCCTAATTTTGGCCAATATAAAATACGATATATATTTATATACATATATTTGCAGCTACAAAAAAAAATCTTTAAAATGATACTCAAAAGAGATTGTGACAAGATTGAGTGCTAAAATTAGATTAAAATTGGTATCTAGAGTGGCGACTACAATAATGTTTTGAAATTCAAAGTACGTTAAATATAAATTTTAAAAGAATATCAACCGTTAAACCTGTATAAAAATGAATGTAGATTTATTTTAATTGCGTAAAAGCATAAAAATATATGCATAAAAACATCAATTTTTCTGCACTAATAAAGCAAGCATAGAATAAATAAATAAATGAAGGAAAAAAAACATGTCGGATTTAAATTTCATTACACGCACACCAACACTAAAACCATCTACACTTTTCTGCATTAATAACAATAAGTATTTAGATAGAAAAGTGAGCCTTGGCAAAGCTCATTAGCTTATTTCAAACGACTGCTGTCATGTGGGTGTCTCCAGTCACCAAATCCAATAATTTTAAAGATATATCTTATCACAAATATCAGGATCTCGCTTTTACTATAGTAATAACTTCAGCCGACTGTCATTTCTGATTTTTATGTGGAATAAGGGTTATAAATGAAGATATATTGCGCCATAAGGAGTACGGAAGATTTCTATGTGAAACTAGACTCCAATTTTCATGTTGGAACATTTAATTGCAACAACGAAACCTAAAAATCTCAAAAAATTGAATTTTTCTCAATTTGGATATCATTTTTAAAACGATACTATGGGTGTATGACATAAACCAAAGATGAGACAACTGAACATTTACATTGTTCATAAAGGACTTTATCCCAATATCCCAAGCTAATTCTTAAAAATTATCTTTTAAAAGCGCGTGTAAATCGAACCACCATAAAATCACTTTTAGAGAAAATACATGCATGCATGTTTACGAATGAAACACTGTATTCAGCAATTCTAAATGCATTTATTCGAATGCGAAATTTCCATTTTAATTACCCCATCTTGTTCATGATCAGAAAACAGAACTATAATATGCCAGACAATTTAGCGCTTTTGCTTGAATAACCGTGTACGTCTGGTATATGTACGCGTGTACTGTACATATACAATTAGCGCTTTTCTTTACACAAGTCAAGCATATATATATATATATAAAGAAAATTCACATTTGCATGGTATTATTTGCTTGGCATGTACCACCTTTTATAGTACGCATGCAAATGTTGCTTTTCACGTTTAAGCTGAATGCAAAAACACGATTAAAACAACTATTTCATATAAGTACATATAAGCTAGTATTGAATCGAAATTTGCTAATTTCCTGCAAATGACGCTCTTGGCAAATACGTGCATGTTGACTACATGTTTACAACTAAGTGTCAACTAATGAAAACTTGATTGTAAAGTCGTTGACTGATACACGTATGGGATAAAATTTGCAAAGCTAATGTTTTGTGAGATTAGCCTGGCTTGGCGTTTGCAGGAACTTGGCAATATACAAAACTGGAAATTAAATTTCAATCAGCACGTTTTAATGTCACAGACGTTAGTATGAATGAAACATTTTTAGTGAAGCAGCTGATTCGACGGCTCATGTGTAATCATTATAATTTCAATAACGACGCAGTTTCGTTATCAAAAATGGCAACTAATTTATGTAGAAAAAAGCAAGATTTTTCTTGGATTTTATGAATTCAAATCAGTTCTAAATATGGTCCTTTTTAAAATAGCATTTTGGAAAAGAATCCAAATAACAAACATTTTTCAATTGGAAACTCGTTGCATTTACAATTAGTTTGCAGTTAAAAACTGAAACCATGCTACATCGACCAGTAATTGCAAACTGGTTATAATTCAAACAAATAAGTATATTCAATTTGCGATCAATATCCGAATCTCATTAGCAACATTTTGCACTTAAGATTGCACTATAGAAGCCTACAAAAAGCAAGCAACGCAACGTAATTTAGGTGGAAACTTAGACAGGATTTTACGAGAAGTTTTCTGTATCTTAATTCCTTCTAAGTATCCTTTCTGACTGTAGATGATCGAGTTTTGTAGATTTGGCGAGGAAATTCTAAATATGATGGCACCTGATCATCACTCTTATGAAATTGCCAACGATTATTTAAAGGGAGGATTATGAAACTGAATAAAAAAGGTTTGGAAAACTTTATTATGGCATTCGTTTTAAACTACTTCGCAAGCAGTCTCGCTTATTTCATATGTACAAATTAGTATTAAAACTAGAAACGATCGTACATGTACATCTTCGGGGCATCATTACCCGTTTTCCATAAACCGGGGTATAAATAATGAGGAAAAAAACAGAACAGTCAGTTGTGAAGTGTTTACGATGTGCAGTGTGCCCAAAAATAAAAAACAAGCAAGGAATATGGTCATTGAAAACAGTTTCTTAAAAAATTACAAATAATCATTTACATAAATTGCATAAATTGCAACGTCAGAATTTGACACAACAAAGCATGAGAGTGAATAAGAAAAGAGAAAGAAAAATGATTATGAAACTGCAGGAGTATAATGAGAATAGTCCCTTAACATGTACCGACACGCCATTTTGCTTCTTTTCAAAAATGATAGATGATGTCGAATTTAAAGGAGTACAGAGAGTAACATTGCTCAACATTCAGTGAATAGGGAAGAAATTATCATTTAACAAAGGTTCAAAGCACAATATATGATAGATATTGGATAGGGTGAAACGATTCATCAAATTCCTTAGTAGTTTGTAACGATAGCGTTGCAGAACAGCGCCTTTGAGAAACAGGATGGCCGATTTACATGGGTTATTGGATAAAGTTCAACATATGAAATGTCAAATGTTTATGGCAAATTCACGTCGTTTGATCAATAGAAGAGACTGACAGGAATGCCCTGTAGTAGGTATTTAGTACAGTATATATGGTCCACCCAGGAATGCCGCTGTCGTAAATAATCTCAAAAGCAATATATTGTAATTCTGTAGCTTACTGCTCCTTAATACTAAAATATGTTTATGCATTCTTGTTTCTTGGAATTTTGGAACTGGAATCTTTAAAAAATTGTAAAAATAACTATACGGAAATGCCAAGACTATTGTGGTATCGACCAAGAAGCTACGTAGCACCTATGAAAAGTGAAATTCACTTCTTACTAATTCTTCAATGTCTAAAGATCAAATGGCACTTATAATAATGCTTTAATGTTATCAATATTAAGCTGCACATAATATTGTAATTTTAATTGATCTGTAGAAAGCCCATTAGTAAGCTCACTTGCCCCGAGCCAAGGATGGTAACAAGATTAGTTGCACACATTTATGTGAATAATCAACCGGTTGTAATTCATAATCAATAATCATTAGTTTGGTTAAAAAAAATACACTATACATACGAGGAAATTGACTTTGTTATCGTCTTTGTGCTCAAACTGAGTCTTTTTTTTATTCAAATAGCAATGGGTGTAATTCATCTTGTGATTTCAGCAGCGTGACACATGCTAGTAGTTTATAGTTGCCTGACAACAGAAGACATTTTTTGCCATCGAGATAACCATGGATTGAGTTTTCCAAAAAACACATTGGAAAACCATTATTAAAGGATCAAAAGACTATGGATTTAATAGTACGATGAAGATTTTTAGTTGATCAATCGTAAATTCGTTTATAATACCAACTTCGATTATTTTATCAAAAACATCGAACTGTGTTTTCAAAGTGGAATGCAAATAGCTATTACTCAGTTATGAATAAAATCCTACTGATTAAATATGCGAATCTTGTAACGACAACCAGGCATCTTACGAAGACATAGCAAACATTAGATTAGATTTGTCTAGGAGTTTGCAAATTCTAGTGGGGGGCCCAAAGAAGAAACGAAGCAAATTTTGAAATAATGGATGTGGAAGTCGTGTGCAAACATAAATGTCATGAGGCAATTTTGCGAACATCTCATAGATTCCTGCCTTAGATAAAAATAAAAAACAAACATCCACGAATAATGAATAGGGTAGATATCAAGTAATATTAACATTCAATATCTCAGTCCCACCATGAAACCGATCCCCATTTCAATGGTTGCTAGGCTAGACGTCCACAATAGGATCTGTGCAGTTTAGCAGCCAACAGATATTCATAGAAAATATTTCATAAAAAATAGTTTTGCCATGGCGAGCAACTATGACAACTGCTATTTAACGAATTCAAGGCCTCTTGCAGCGAGAAAGCTATATCCAAAATACTCAAAAGCTAAGTGCAGTATAATGGTGTTTGCAGTGATGTCAAACGGCTAGAAAACAGGGATGTCAGCGTACATAATTTAGGATGAGAGTTTACATTTTTAATGACTACATTTTGTTGGTGTTTTCGACTAAAATAGTAATGACCCACAGTGCATTTGGGGATAAGCCTAGTGAAAGAAAAGCAACTTGAAAAAGAAGCTAACTTAGGGGAAAAAAGGTATCAGTAATTGCTTTTAGATCCAACTTGAAAAAAAGAAAACAATTCAGACCTTTTTTTTTATCTCTCTTCCCTTAAAGTAGCATGTAACAGTTTATAGGTTAAAGTTTCATGTGAACCTTGTATATTATTAACTTGATGAAACAACGTTTAAGAGAAATACAGTTGTTTTAATTTTTCCTAAATTTGAATTTCAGTTTCATGACTTTCCTTTCCCTTAATGGGAAACCAATTCATTATTATTTTGTTTCAATTAAAAGATATGCAAAATAGCCACCAAATTATGTAATATTCGTAGAATTAATAAATTTAAAAAATGATTAGAAATAAACGTTAGTCAATGCATGATTCAGTATTGATGAAATTCACATGACAAGGCATATTAGACATTTATCGTAATGTGTTAAACACATGAATTAATAAAATGGAATATCTTTATACATTTGCAAAAAATGTACGTGTTTAAATATTTAAACTTCAAGCTTTTAGTGATATTGAAGTGTTAAACTAAAAAACAGACATACGAGTACAATTCGAAACGACAGTATAACTGCAATACAAGGTTTGTAACTAGACAAGTCAAACTGACAATACACTCTTGACTATAATGCAATCAGCTAGACAGCGATTGAAAAATAATTATCTCACATTTGGGAATATCTCAAATTTTATTATACGTTCTTTAACTCTTCAACTCAGCCATTTAAGCCGCATTTACTTCAAAAGACACCTTCACAATAGATAGTTGCGAGTAGTTGTCTACAGGGAATCAGCTGGATGTCAATCACCCAAAATGCCAAAGTTTAATCTTCAGAAATGACATTATCAATTCATAGGCCATGCAGTTTAATAAGGGGGCGCTAGCTTAATTTTATTGGAATATTCTGTCTGTCACTTCCAAACGCTTTTTTAGCTAATTAAATCCACAGACAAGTGACTACTTTTCCAATATGAAGAATACGTATTGTAATGCAAGCTTTAAAAAGACACGACTGTTGCAAATGATTGAATGAACATGATTCAATATGATTAAATTGATGTTGTTTCATGAGTCCCCTCATGTGACAAAATGATAAACGAGACCCTATCGAGAAGTCGTTTTTTATTGATATGGATTTGCATTGATTTTAAAGTAAGATTGAATGCACGCTCTGTTGTATGCAAATAAAAGCCAAAAATTTGTATAGTTTAATGTCATGAAATTGTCCGTGCTATACGCTAGGACATTTGTAATTTAAGTTTATTTATTTTATTTATTTGGTGCCATTAAACAATGCGGCAATTCTTTGCATCTCTAAATGCACGAAATGGTTGCACTAATAACGCTAATACTTTTATTGCAGTGATATAAGTGACTACCATATTAACTTAATGCTCCTGAAAACGTGTGTTAATTATAATTTAACAACAATAAATTAGAATGGGTTTTACTTAAAACAAAGAAAGGTTTCCTTAAATTCTATTTTGCTGCATAAGCAAAATGTATTATAAATTACAACTACAGCTTACCCTTCAGCAGTTAAAAATTATCTTTTGGCGAATAAGCTGATGGTTATTATTCCTTTATTTGTGGTATATTTAGTTATTTTTTCATTAGCAAATACTAGTTTTCATGCATTATTTGATGTCGGAAATGGAAAGCAGATATACAGCAGATCAGTATGTATTTCGTTATGCTTCGCAACTAATCGATAATTTATTATTTTTATGTAATTTATCTTGATAATTTGTAATAAAAATGCTGTTTACTGAATTTTCCATTTTTTATCTATTATTTGTTCATAGATGTATATGTTTCACTGTACGAAAAATATGAGATAAATTATGTTTGTACCTTAGGGTGGCCATTAAAGGAGAGAAATTAAGAATTTTCTACCAAAATTGTCATGATTTATATAAAAAAAAGCAATGCAGTATATAGTAACGCATAATATAAAGAAGATTTAGACTAAGTAAACTATCTACGTTTTACAATTCACAATTCAATTGAAATACAAGTAAGTTCAATTATGAAATAATGCGATTCTTCAGATCTTGGAAGTGACACCTAAATGTTACTCAAAAGCTAGCATAATTGCACTTAAATCATTCTTTTTTCATAATGTATCACATATAAACTGTGCCCCCTCGAGTTTACAAAAACTAGAAAACAAGGACCATCCTAGTATACTTACGCATAAAAACTAAATGGTTTATTTTTTTTTGAAAAATGTAAATTGCATTGAAACGAATTTAGCCATCTATCCATGCAGTAGTCAATATCCAGTGTGTTAAAATAGAATTGTGTGTAATGGATTTCTTTAGGATACTGGCTAAGCCTGCGTGCAGCTTTATTTTAAAGCTAAATCTACAAGGCTTTAGCAGTTTAACTGCGGAAGCTTTAGCCACTAAAATTTCTAATACGTCACTTCCCCTCCATCGTAAGTGCTCATGGAAAACCATAAAGCGGGCAAATATTCCCATAGTGCGAAATGAAAGCGAAAGCGTATGCCGCATACAGGCGAAATCAAATTGTTATAAATGCGTGAATCCAGCAAGAAATGAACCCAATTCAATACCATCCGATGCTCAATCAAATTGCCGCAAATTAAATGTGCGCAGATCCACGTTCAAACCTTCAATAGCTGCGCCATGTTAATGCATTTTCCTCATGAGCGTTCAGCAATCTTGTTTCTGCCCAATTGTGTATTCAACGTGCAATTGCTGCCCGCATTGGATCGATAATGGATGGGGCCCGATCGATATTTGGGCTACATTATAAATTGCTGGTCAATAGTCCGAAACCGCAAGAACATTGTAGGGATTTTTTTTTCGCTTTAATTTTGACGCGTTTGCAAAGTTCGGCAACACGACTTATTCAAGGGTCAATGAAAAAGTGAGGAGCTGAAGGAAAATTGCTTTTCCCAAACATGAACAATGCGAAATTAACTGTGTACATGTCTTGATGCAGAACAGATCAAGGCCATTGGTCCAATTAAGAGAAACAAGAGGCGTTGACAGAGGTATAGTACAAACAAAATGTATGCCAAAAGACAATTGACGTTTGCAAATCCTCCTGGATATTCGAAATACGGGAATAGGAATCCGAATGGGAAAACAGATGACATTTTTTCGAAGAAATGCACACATATGCATATTTAGCATACGTTAATCAAGCTAATAAAATGAGATACACATAAAAAGTAATTACTTGTTGCCTCTAGCATCGTGTAAATGACAGAACCCACGAAAGATTTGCAACTTCTGTCAACGAATCATCTTGCCGGGAAAAATCTGGGACAATTGCATTATGATTTAAGGTATATAATTATATTTAATGTTTATATGGCAGGCCTGCTTCGGTGTGTGCGAAAGGGAAAGACTATTGGGAATTGTTAGATGCCTCATCTTAGCAAACAGTGCAATGATAAAGATAATTGGAAAACGCCTAGAAATCCAGGCAACGCCACAATACACACATGAAGTCAAAAAACGTGAATATAACACATAAAAACAAGAGCACCCTTGCCAAAGCACAAGTAAAGTAGAAAATTAGCTTTGATTATAGTGCTCTATAGTAGATTCAGAAGTCTGATGTCTTATTCCCAAATTTTAGAAGCAGCTATGGCACTGCACGACTTTCTAAAATTGTAGGAACGATTATAAATGTGGAAATTTTTGGTTAATATTTTAGTTAAAAAGCTACAGCAATAAGTAACGCATGTAATTTAAGTTGATGCTATAGTCACATATGAAATTATTCAAATTCCTTCACTTTTCACTTTCTAAACAAGATTTCTTTATAACTTATATTAACATTTGTCAAAACTATGCAAAAGTCCAACAATGAAGTTAAGTTATTTGTAAATGTTAGCAGAGCTAAAAAAGCAATAGAATTTACAAAGCAATTTTCAATAAAATGCAAGCTTGTGCATGCTATCGTCTGCGATTATAACGGTGGCTGTAGAGACAGCCAACAAATTCAAATTCGTAAACCATTATCGAATAAATGTAATTTTTCCGAAATCTCATTTAGAGGAAATGCAGTTATTTCCTTCCTCGATAGGTTTATTGAAATTTACAAGTTTGGTTACAAGCTTTGAACGCAATCTTCATTTTAATAAATAAATGTGTTTAAAGTAGTTTTTAATTTATGTTACATACATGTACATGCTGACTATTAATTAAGATGATCCAAGAACGAGGAAAGGCTCATTCGCACAAACGACTATCAAAATGTTCATTATAATCGTTGCAACACCGACTGGTAATTTGACGATTAAATGGTCAGTTTGGCAGAAAACGTTTCCTCTTGAGCATCCCTAACATTTGATACATTGCTTCAGACAGATTTACTGTCTTCGTCACGGTGCAAGTGTTCTTTTTCAGAAACTTACATTTATCATCAGATTTAGGTCGAAGTAAACAATTAAATCAATTCTAACAACACTGCAAGAGTTGCACATACAGTATATCATTAGCTCCATGAAAACGAACACAAGAATTTTTCCTTTAAGATAAAATTCGCCAAATAAAGCTTCCAGTGTATAAACCAGCTCAAAGTATGATAAACAAGTATTGGGTAGAGGGTTTCATCCTAGTATACAAAGAAATGGACTGAAGGAATTTTCTCCGTCAGTAAATACTAATGGCTAACCACTGATACAAAAGATAAACAATAGCAGGAATAGCCTAGGACCATTTTAAGAAGATCAGCTGAAGATGTTTGGATTGCAGCTGCATCGTTCAGATAAATTTAATGACTTGTCCGTTACACGAGAATGATACATTTTGCCATTTCGGTAATGACAGGGATGCCAAAAGAATATGAAAATCGCGCATTTTCATGCTCGATTAAGCCTCATAATTGCTGAGGTTCTAATTTGGGTGATCCGAAATAGGAGCAAAAACATTCCGGGAAACATTTTGCCAGTTTATATTGCAAATGCAATGCCAAGTATACACTTCAGGAAACAAGAAACAGAAACAGGGTTTCGTAAATATGTTGGCAAATGTGTTTGAACACCAGATTTCTGCAGCCAAGTTTCAGCAAACGTTTAACCAAAAAAACGTCTTTCCTGGTCAAGGCGCTCCTACCAAGTCCTTTATGCTCCACGTGCTTCATTGCAGACGACGCTTTTACTACAGTGAACACAAAAAACGATATTCACCTCGTGCATAGTTCTAATTGCTTTTTTGATGTGGACAGATACATTTACACAAACATTTTTATAGAAATATGTTAACGAAACCAAGTTTCGACAACTTGGTTTGCGGAAACTTTATTTCAGTTTCGTGTTTCCTAAGACAATAACTCAATGGATTGTAATGCAAGATGAATTTAGTTGAATTTAATGAAAAACCATAACACTCAATTCACACCGACCAAATCAAGTGCACTGATGTAGATCAAGTCTTGATCGAGTTCGCGCGAATTCAA
>JAQGAE010006530.1:0-10032 GCA_034696685.1 Julus scandinavius
CGCGACATGTTAAGGAGCCTCTTCGAGTAGGAACGGTCTTCTCTCGTGAATTTATGAGTAACGAGGAAGAGGCGATCTCGTATCCATATCGGAGTGTTATAGGCTCATTGCTATACGTAGCCAGGATGACGCGACCAGACATCTTGGTCGACGTTAATACTTTAGCTAAGTTCAGTAGCTCACTGTCTTTACAGGCCTGGCATCAGGTGGAGAACTTAGTCAATTATTTGCGACAGACCAAAAACAAAGGTCTAGTTCTCTTTAACAGTCATGATGTTTAGGTCCGGGCGTTTACTGACGCATCCTGGGGGTCCGACGTGGATACGAGTTGTTTGGTCTCGAGGATATTGGTAATGATTGGCCATTTCCTGGTGTGCTGGAGATCTTTGCGTCAGACCATAATAGCTCAATTGACCATGGAGGCCGAGATCATGGCCTCGATGGATCTAGTGAAGGAGCTACTATGGTTGTGTAAGTTCTTGTAGGAGGCACATCTTTTTCTGCCTGACGGCATCCAGGAACCAACCTTGTTCCTCGACAACGAGTCGTCGATTCATGCAATAAGGAACGAGGTTGAGAATAACATGACCAAATACTTCGTAATAAATTTTCGGTTTATTATAGACCACTTCCGAAGGGAGGTATTCAAAATTTGCTTCGTGGGCACTAAGTTCAATTTCGCGGACTAGCTCACGAAGCCCCTTTCGGCTGTTAGAATCGCCGCGCTAACTCCGTTCCGTACCTCTGTGACCGGACTCCCTTAAATTAGAAGAGGTCTTGCCACGGGGGAGATTGTCGTCAAGGGGTGGCGCGACCCTGGTTTATTTTATTTTTGTATTTAAGTAAAAAGGGGATCCTTACCTGTGTGACCTGGTGGACGTCTGGACCCCATGACGTTGTCCCGGTAGAGCCTGAAAAGAAACAAGAAGTAAGTTGATGTTTTCTCTGTTTTGTTAATTTAATAATAATGAAAATAATTAGTTTACTAATTGACATAGTGGGGTGTTTTGTTAATTTAATAATAATCAAAATGATTAATTTACTAATTGACATGGTGGAGTGGCCCAGGTGGCGCCACGGTTTGGGGTGTTGGCCTTTTTGAGCGCCATCTTGTTTCTTCGGGTTCGTTGACCTGTTGTTGTTCGTTGTCATGGCTACGTGTGGTTGGTTTCTTTTGTCTCCTGGAAAAATGAAATAAATGTCAAGTCAATAAAAGGTCAACTAAAGGTTTGTGCGTCTTCATTCTACTAATCTGGATCACGGCTCTCACGAATACTAACACGTTGCCACCGCCGCCGCCGCGTGGTAGAGGACGGCCATTGTATCACCTGCCTGCCCATTTGGACTGGCGTCCGCATCACCGACAGGAGTTGGTCGAGGATACTCGATGAGGGGCGCACGCCGCAGAGGAGACCAGCGTTCATGGATCCCTTATCCTCGAGAGCCTGAGGGTCGTGTGGTCCAAGAAGATTGGGACCAAGAACTAGGCGACTCAAATGTTCAACCACCGGCGGCTGGGAGAGGCACTGTAATTGTGGAATTGGCTGAGGGACTGGATCAGTTGCCTCCAAATTTTGTGTTTCTGAGACCAGAGCCGGAGATAGTATATTTGGCCCTGGCTGCAACAATTGACCGCCGACGTCGCCGACAGTTTGCCAGACAGCAGGCCCAGAATGGTCGAGGTTTGCGTCGCTTGGAGGATGGAAATGGATCTTATTAAGCAGCGATTGAATTTAAATATGTTTTTGTTTTGGTTGTTTGTCGGTCACGGAGTGTCCGACGTTTTAGGGGGAGTGTGACGATCCCCCGGGGCTAGTCAGCGCATGGCGGAACTGGGCCCGTTATGTTTGGTATGTGAACTGCGTCGGTATGTGCGCGGGTAAATGAGGATTGCGTAATCTGGGCGAATGTTCCAGAGGAACTGCATTCCTGCTGCCTGGTTTGCCACTAGGGGGAACCTAGGGTTTAAAAGGGTGTTTGGGCCAGCAGGAAGGCAGTACGGTTTTGGGGCCTGACCAAGTCGGTCAGCCCTCGCTCATATGATGTGTTAATTCATGCTAACTTAAGTTATCTTTAGTTGTAAGCCCCGCAAGTTGGCTGGCTGATTGTGATCACCTTATCATTTTTGGATATTAAAGAATGTTGTTCTCGTTCACTCATGCAATCAGCTCGTGTTCTTCGCGTCAAAGGCCTTGAGAAGGCCCTTACAATATAATCAGTAATCAAATGAAATGAGTAATCAGACTTGGGCAAATTGTTGAGTAATTTTAGGGTGGGCATATGAAGAGTGCTGCTTATGAGTATGTACAGTGTAGATAGCACAGTGCATAGAACAAGCAGTTACTAGAATTGTTGCAGAAGCTGCAATTTTTGTCAGATCAGGATGGAATTTAGACAAGCGTGGGGTCCAACTATACATATAAGATGAATCAATGTATGTTCATCCATGGCAGAGACCTTCAATGGATTCCACAGATATACTACCAGCTCCACCATCCCAGACTAGAATTGACTAGAAGCTGCAATTTTGGTCAGATCAGGATGGGACTTGGACAAACGTGGGGTGCAACCATACATGTAAGATGAACCAATGTGGGTTCATCCGTGTTTAATTATACTTCATGTTTCAAAAAAAGATACTTCTCCTAGCCTTTATATCTCCTAGCCACATATTAATCAATATCCTGAAGATTAGTATAAGTGTTAAAAGGAGAAATTTTTTACATGCAAGTGTGATTATTCTGTTATAGAAATACATTTTTTTTTAAATTAAAGAGCGATTTATCTTAGGTGAAAATACAACGCAATTTCTCTGCATTTTTCTTAGGTAAAAGTGCTATTTCTATTCCAACTGGGTCAATAATGGCCTACAAACAAATGGATAAAATTGTCAACATTACCATTCTGAACCCTATCCCCCTCCACATACAGTTTGGTGTGGGGATTAGGGTTTATATAGGTCACTTAACATGTGCTTCCTAATTCTTAATCTCTAAAAGGCAGAATACCATGGTGTTTGATCTTTTTTACAGCAGTATGTGGAATACCCCTCTTCACATGCCCTTGTTACTTGTTAGGGGCCTAGGATCATTTGAAATAATTTATTGTAGACTTATATAGGAACTTAGGGGATGGGTTATGTTTCATCGATCTTCAGGCGCCTCAGGCGAAAAAAGGCTGAGATTTTCAGCGCCACCTATGGGATTTATGCTGCATTCGGAAGTGGTTCTAATCCAGCTTAAGAGCCCAACTGCAACTAAGGCAAAAAATGTCACAGCAATTTACAGGTGGATCATGAAGGGGGTATGTAGGATCAACCAGTTTAAACTATATGCGGGTGGCAGAGAAGACCATGGACAGACTGGGCACAGTTCCAAGGAACGCCTTAAGTTAGCCATTACAGGTGACCAGCCAAATTATCACAGGACAGGAAAGGGCAAATGAGGAAAGGGGTTAACAGGTAATGGTATGATTCAATTCAATTTAACTCATTACCCTACAGTAAGCAATCAAATGCCATATGGTATGGGGGGTCGTACCCAATTTCAGGAGACCCAACTTCAGCAGTGACTTAGTCGTCATTGTTAAATAGAATTTGAACTAAATCATGAGAATCGCCAGGTAGGCTATTCCATCGTCTTATCGCAATTAGAATGGTGACAAGTTAGACAGCAAAGGGATAGATAATGGAGTGTGCACGAAAAGGGGATTGATCTGTTCTCTCCTAAAACAAGTGAGAGCTGTAGCAGCACAGAACCAGCGTGACAATGGAGGGTGATACGCGTTTTTTTGTGTTTTTTTTTGTTTCACACACCAGAAACAGTCAAGTTATAACAGAACTTTCATGCATTGTGTGTTAAGGATGGAGCTTAAAAACAGAAGGTAAAGTGAATCTGGCATAAGCATTAGTGCGCATGAGCGTGGCACCAAAATGCAAAAAAGTATGGACAGTGAGAATATGGCATAATGCACCACAAGACTTAATGGCAAAATCGCAAAATGTAGGTCATGGTTTATCTCTTCGAGCTATTGCTGTAACATAAATCGTCAATAGTTTAAAAGTTTGCTGAGCCAAACTAATGTAATGTAGAATAGGTAATGTAGCAACCTTCCAGGTCTAAAGACAAATAAGTTTATCATGGCAATTGGAGAGTGGATGACAATTTAAACCACAAGAAAAAGAATAAAATTGCCATGATTAAAAATAATTGCTGGGTAGTAAAAACTTCAAGGGTCAGGGTATAAAACCCAGCAGTATTGCAACATCGTCTTTGATACATGTTGGTTTTCTTTGCTGCATCTTATTTACTTTACTGTCAACAGGCTCGCCATGAACTATGTATTAATAATTCGTTATATTATTCTACTCAAATATTGCCATTTATGGAACAATATAATTTCCCCACTGAGGTTTGACTAGACACCCCATTGTAATTGCATGACAAAGTTTTAAATTATGAAAACAATGAAATTTATCACATAATTTAAATTTTATAATCTGACTGGTACGACACCACCCTAAACTATGTTACTATGGTGTTCCTGTAGTGTATGGTATCTGCACACATTTGCATATATGTTGTGTCGGGAAAAAAGCCAAAAGGTGGTTCTGTTTCAAAAATATTTGCGAAACATTGCATTGTCGTTATAAACTTTCCTTTAGGTAAGTGGCTTTCCTAAGATCCTGGCCTGGGGGACTGTACTGAATATGCCACAGTGTCATTTCTAGGATTTGGAGATAGTTCTAAGATATAGAAGCGAAATTTCTGCAAGCTTAGTCCTTTTCAATTCAACTAAGTACCCTACAGTCAGCAAATAAATGTCATATGATGGGGGGAGGAAGGACCTCGTACCAAATTTCAGGCGAATGCTCCTACATCAGTAGCGACTTAAAACATCAATGTTAGATTGAATTTTTATTAGAGGGATTACAACCTTATCCCTTTCAAAGGGTCAAACTTGCAAAGACACTCAAATTCAAAAAAAAATTTCTAATAAAAATAAAAATTGTTTAAAATAGCTCAACAAATCCGCAAAGGGCCTTTCCTGCCACAATTTTTTAAAGTAAAATTTGCTAACTTATTATTTGAATTTTTGCACTTACAACTTGCCCATCTCGTGCTGCCACCTGCTGGCAGCGTGCAAACTAACAAACATTTTTCAAACTCGTATTTTAATGTTTAAAAAAATCTACCACCCCAAAGTGAAAAACGACAAGTGAAGTTCCTCCCTTGCTGATTCACCAAGCTATTCCAAACAACCCTTACTCCAATCCAAACTTCCTTCATTTAACTGTGAGCATCCTTGCAAATCCGGTTCATTGAAAAGGATAGGGTTGTAATCCCTCTTAATTAAATCAGGAAAATCGCCAGGAAGGATATTCCATCGTCTAATCGCATGCAACCAAAAGACCAATAGTAAGCATCCGTCTATGCACAAAGCTCGGTCAAATGATTTGAGTGATTATGTCTCCTAGAGTCGTCGTTAGGCATTAATATATGGGAAACATGATGTGAACTAAGAGAAAGATTAAAAGGTTTGAATAACCCCATAGATAACTTTTCGCATCTGGAATTCAACGTGTCCCAATTTAACAAAACAACACCAAACGGATTATCTCTGATTGCACCATATATATACATATAAACTTATAGTACCACCGAATAAACTAAACTGACATCCAAATAAAATACACAAAAAATTGTCATTTGTAAAGGAGTACGTAAAGGAATATTGAAGTTAAAAGACCCTCAGGATTCTCAGCCATGCTAGAAAGATGTATTACAGATTATAAGACACACACAGTTACACATTTAGTATGTACCAACTAACAAAAAGCACTGAACAAATATTCTATAATACAGTGGAACCTCGATTTACGAACTTAATCCGTTCCTCGACCCTGTTCGTGAACCGAATCAATTTTCCATTACAATTAACGTAAATCCAAATAATGCGTTCATTGTCCTAGAATTTTTTTAACATGTTATGAATTGTGTGGAAATAATACAGAAGGGAAACAAATATAACAGTAATATTAGAAGAAAGCAGTTTATATACACATCCATGATTTCCAACATTATAGGAAATAAAGACACCCATGTGGTGTCGTCATGGTGACATTGATGTGAATCAAGTTCATTTGCAATTTCTGTTAAAGAAATTTAGTTTAACAAACATTGTTTCCATTAGGAAAATGTGTATTATTCTACTCTATTCTGTTGTTATTTGTATGATTTAAGTCTCAAATCGACGTCATCAATGGATTGTCATCCATTCAGTGGCAGCTCGTGTATAGGCACTGTGGAACTGCAGCACCCCCAATCACTTGATATCATCGATAACATTTAATATAATATGTCCCTTTTTAATTCTTTCTACTTTAAATTATTATTAATCTATTCTTTAATTTATTTAATTAATTGCTTAGCCATCCCCAGTTAATGAAAAAAGATTTCAAACATTGTATGCGTTTCACAGCAACAGCGGCACGGTGTTTGACTGTTGTGCGCATGCGCACATAGGAAGCAGTAAAACTGCAGTTATACTTTAGTTTTACTGTTGTTTTACTGCAGTTATTCAGCCATCACGAACTTCAGATATACTGCAGTATAACTGTTTTAACTACAGTATAACTGCAGTTCAAGAACGGCGATTTAACTGCAGTTATCCGCTAATAGAATTAAAGTATAACTGCAGTTATACTTCAGTTTTACTGCAGTTAAATTGGCATCCCCTGGTGCAGTTATACTTCAGTATATCTGCAGTTCAGGATGGCAAATTAACTGCAGTTTGAAAATCTGCCGTTAACATCAAAATATTCAAATATACTGCACCAAACTGCAGTATATTTGAATATTACACAGTAAATTTTCTGCTGGGTTGTAAGGGAGAGAGAGCACTGTCGCTCCCGCAGTGAAGACTGGCGTGCATCACAGGATTATTCTGCAGCACCACCACTACATTTTTCTACAAGCCGCCACTGCATCCATTGCATATGCAATTGGCGTGGTTAAAACAAGAGAAGAAGTTTTTCCATATTTGCAATGTAGACTATATTGTTGAAACTAATATCGATTTTAATTTAAATCCTTGGAAATTATAACGCATTTTTGATGTTACCTGTATTTAATAAAACTTATTAGAAATAAAGTTGTTCTGCTGAAACTAGTAAAACAATTGCAGAAACTCGGACCTTTGATTGGTGGTCCCGTGAAATGTAAACTGAAGCATCGTTCGTAAAGCGAAACAACATGTGGTGTTCGTAAACCGAATTGGCAGTAAACAGAGACAATCGTAAACCGAGGTTCCACTGTACTTCATTTGTAGAGATGTTTATGGGGTAAAGTGGGTCTTGAAATTGATGAAATAAGAATATTATTTTTGGACAGAATATCGAGAAAAAGCTAAAAACGAAACCTGGCATCTAATTCTAGAGCCAATGAACCTTGTGAGTATGGGGATGAGCCAATAAAATATTTCACTAGCATTTTTGTCAATTTGCCCAACAATGCTTAGGGTTTTTAAACTGGAACCGACTGGGAGTAAAGCTTAATTCTTTCGTGCAGAAGTGATACGAAAGCAAGCCATCTCGCAAAAGTCACTCAATTTTTAGTATGTTTCAAATACAAGGTAACGGATGTAATTGAGCCGCGTTTGCAATAGTTTGCACATTTAATGAGGATTATTGACGTTTAATGGCAATGAACAAAAGTTAAATTTTTTCATACAAACATTCTGTAACAAGGTAAGAATTTTTAATTTGTGTTAAAACAACGTACTTATATATACAATTGAGTGCGTTTATCAGGCAAGCCGTGGAATGGATTAAATATCTGGTAGTATTCCCAATACTATAAATAATTCCCATATTGATTTAGGTTTAGTTCAAGGCTTCCTTGTTAGCAACGCTTAAATAATTACGGAACAGATAAAGCTTGCTATATTTATTTGCATGTATGCATGCGAATTCCAAACAAAGACCACTAGCTAGTTTCAGAGCAAAGAAAACCAGCATTCATTGGTAACCTATTATGAGAAGTCATGGAACAATGGTATTGAAGATTATAAGGCACCAAGGAAGTTTGCACAATAGGGAAGGAACTAATTCTATCCATGTAAAAACTCAAACCTCTAATAGTTTTTAAGGACCCTTATGGAAAACACTAAGTGCAAACTGATTCCCTAAAAATTGATTGCTGAACAGTACGTTGCAGGATTCATTGTGAATTGGTGATATTTGTTTCAAATATAATCAATTTGCAGTCATTTTAGTTGCCAAGTGGTTGCATGTCTTGTTTACCATCAGTTTTCAATTACTTTTAAATTGTAAACTGATTACAATTGCAATGAGTATGCGATTATTTCCTAATTACAAATTGATTGCAACTACATGGAGTTTACTGTTACTTATTAATTGTGTACTCATTGCAACAGCAACTAAAAACAACTTAGATTTAATATCCAAAAACTGCTATGTGAGTCCTTTTCAAATGACATGCTCCTAAAAAAGACCGTTTTCAAATATAACGAAATTTCAAAAATCTTCAAAGAAAACAGCATCATCTTGATGTTGTAGCAAAAAGCTGCCTTCATTTTGCTGATCGATATCGTCATAGTAACTGTCAAATACTGTGAACTGCAGCAATCAAACTTGCATGAAAGTTTAAAAACGTCTTTGTAAATCACCTATTTTAAAAATGGAATGTATCAGTTGATAATGAATTAAGGGAATGTTGATGTAAATTCGCCGAATTCACTATTAACTTATTCAGATTGCTCATTGAAAAAGACATGTTGTATCTGCTGGTCATAACTGCTAATCGGGCAGTAACAATTAATTGTTCAATAGCGCATACTTTTCCCCATGTCTCAATCAGTAATTTAAAAAGCATTGAAATCTAATTAAGGGACCATTCAAAAAAGACGTTCCCGAAATTCCTTCAAAAATTGACCTACCCCCTGGCCATATGGTGACAATTAAACCTTGCAATTAAACCACACTTTGTTTTGTGGGGGGAGGAAGGGTGATAGGAGGGGAATAGGGTCCAGAATCTGGAGGTGGAATATTTGAGCCATATATTTAGTATTGCCAGTATTATGTAATATAGGGCCCTGCAGAGCAGGAAATGTACCCAAGTTAAATAGAAATTGCATTTTTAACAGAAAAAAATCACTCCTTTAATGCAGAAAAATGCATTTTTATTTGAAAATCGCACTTGAAAAAGTAATTTTATTGCAAAATAATTGCATTTCTAAAAACAGAAAAATCGCATTTTTACTGCACACAAAATTTATGTTTACCTAGGAGAAATCTCACTTTTACTTCTACTATTATGCACACTATAATGAACGTATGCACTGCAAAGTAAAATATCTTAAAACTAGATGCAAACGCATATAAATTTCTTGTCCATGAGATAAGATGCTCTGATACATCTTATTTTCAATCATCGCGTTTTGAATTGACCAATCAGAGCTCATATTCTGCAATCTGGTTACTTAGGGGCCATTCAAAAAAGACGTCCCCGAAATTGCTGCAAAAATCGACCCCACCTCTTACCCCCTGCCCACATGGTGTCCATTTTAGCCAACACGCCCTCTTCCTTCCCCCCTATCTTTCCCCTTCATTTACGTCTTTAACTGTTTTTTTAAAAGTGGTCCCAGACGTCTGGGACCACTTCCGAATGCAGCATAAATCCCATAGGTGGCACTGAAAATCGCGGCCTTTTTTCGCCTGAGGCGCCTGAAGAAAGATGCCACATAATGCATCCACTAAGGCCCAATATAAGTCAACAATAAATTGTTTCAAATGATTCTAAGCCATTAAAAATTAACAAAGGCGTGTGAAGAGAGGTATTTCACCTACTGCAGTAAAAAAGATCAAAAACCATGATATTTTGCCTTTTAGAGATTAAGAATTAGGAAGCACATGTTAAGTGACCTACACTGCATCAAAAAGTTTTCATATCCGTGGAATCCATGGAAGGTCTCTGCCATGGATGAACATACATGGGTTCATCTTAGATGTAT
>JAQGAE010006531.1:0-10031 GCA_034696685.1 Julus scandinavius
GGATACATGAAGAAGGAGGATGGGTAAACAAAACACATTTTCTTAAGTATTTTAAATTAGAAAAATCATCCGAATACAATAGTTATTTTTTTTTTAGAATTCATTGAAATCAACTTTTCCAGCTCAAGATTCATTCATGAAAAAAGTCTGGCAATTCCTTAAAAATGTTTACGAAATTGAAATGTAGAAAAATGAATAAAAGAAAAAAAAATGAGATTCATGTAAGAAAAGTCTGGCAATTCCTTAAAAATGTTTTACGAAATTGAAATGTACAAAAATAAATTTCAATTTTGTAAAACAGTTTTAAGGAATTGCCAAACTTTTTTTTCTTTTATGTACAGGAAAAAAATAAAAGAGAAAAAAATGAGATTCATGTAAAAAAGTCTGGCAATTCTTAAAAAAAATGTTTTACGAAATTCAAATGTACAAAAATGAATAAAAGAAGAAAGTGAGCCAAAAATGTCTTCTCTTATACTACTGAGATAACCATTCATCATTCTAAAATTGCATCAAGTGACAAGCATGAATATACTAGTTTTACACATTAGCAAATACATGTGCTTATATTCTTAATTTCTCAGTTAGCCATGCAACATGAAGAATTTAAACAAAACTGCATGGAAGTTTTGTCAATGGTGGATCCTCCTTTAGATATGTCCAGTGTATTCTATTATTGTATTTCATAACACATGCATTTCTGCTATAATATTAACTTTAAATGTATGGTAAATAAAATCTTTCTTGTAATAAACCGCAGCTTATGTATTTGGCTGCATTTTAATAAAGAACTCACACATTTCATCACCACACAAAGAGGATTATAGCAGACAGTAGCACCCTTTGTTAGACCAAATAGGAGATTGCCTTCAAATCACTCCAATGGCTAACATTCACCTAATCATGCACAATATTCCTTGTGCAGGGTGAAACGTAAGTGCACTTTGGTTCCTTCTTAAAACTTACATTATAAAGACAAATTGAATCTTGAATCTGAATATTAGTATACTTTAATTAGTGAAGACAATGATATGTTTTGGGTGAAGACTTGCCAGCTCTTTACAAAGCCTCAAGATGCTGTCACATATTTAATTAATAAAAATGATGAGGCAACAGGAAAGTTATAACCTTGTGGTTGTTATATATTTATATGTTGGTAACCAATCAGCGAGATGAAGAAACCTCCAGTGAATCCTCTGATACTAAATACATGGATGGAAGTTTGAATTCTTCTGAGGACAGCAGCAGCAAAGTATAGCTGCATATGGTAATGGTACATGTGTGGTGACCCATTCAAATTACATAAAAACAATTATTGTAAAATACAAGTTCAAATAAACGTACATATAAAATAATATTTTGAGGTAACTACTTATAGCGAGTTCACTGGGTTTATGCACCTTCGCTTGAGAAGCGGAAGGGAACGACGAAGTTGACAGTTAGGTCAAATAAGGCCGAAGTTGTCGGAGTTCGGCTTCCTTAAGGCCGAATTGCTTTGACATGCAAAGTGAAGATAACATGAGGGAAGTAGGACTCAGAGTAAATGGACAGGACTTATACCGTAAGTCTTGTATAAAAGTATGAACTTTGACTGGAAGAAAAAGTCCAACTCGTTGGTTTTGGTTCTTAGTTATTCTTTATTCGAAAGAGTTACACTTTATAAAAATGATTTTACAGGAGAAAGCTCTGTTGACTAAAACTTCATGGTGAGATAGTATTTGGCTCTCTCTATCAATCTACTGTTTGGGAACCCGTTATATATGTTTGAAGGGATCCCATGTGATCTAAGTTGACCACTAGCATTAGAGGTTGGTTGTTTTGTTTGTGACGCCAATGGGTCACTTATGTTCGCCTAATTGGGTCTCAGAAGTTTCCAGAACATTGTCTGTTAATCCCCTTTGTTTGAGGATTAGGTCCAAAAGAGGATATTGGTCACTCCAATATCCTGGGTTTCCCATTTGGGTGCTTTTTAAATGTTCAATGTCTAATTAGAGGCATAGGCCTAATTTAGTCCTATTTGGACAATGGACACCAGAGATAGTCCTAGCAGTTGATAGTCTATCTTACAGAAATGCATGGTGATACGCTTTAATTTTACAATAATTGGATTTAAATTTTAAATTTTATGGTATAGAAAAGGTCTGGGCACAAAACTGAAGAGGATACTGATGAGCTCTATCCTTGCTCTTCAAGAGAAGCAGTAGACCAGAATGCCTACAATAATAATTCATCCTATTATAATGATAAATTGTTTTCCGCATATTCTGAACATGCGCAAGTGTTGACATGTGTAATGATAAATAATTAAATGGTGATGTCCAAAATAAAAACAAATATACTAACTTACTTTTTAATTTATTCAGCAAGTAAACTTATATCCAAAGGAGTTTTATACACTTGAAAAATGAGATGCATCTTAAGGTGCAAATACATATGCGAGCCGAACGCGAGCCGAACGTGTGGCGAACCGTACGGCTCGCAAGTTAGGACGGCGTTGCATACAGTTCATGGAAAGATCGAGAATGTTCGTGACGAGCCAACTCCTAGCGGTCTTTTGACGAACATCAAAGGAAAAGTCTCGCTCAAGTCTCGCTCAATTGGTACGTGTCCGCCATGCAAAAAGTCGATTCGTCGTTCATTGCGAGTATGAAACGAACGTGCTGGTACGGGAGATTGGCTCCTCAGGTAAATATTTTTTTCTATTTGTTAATGTACTTATGTTTTAGAAATGGAGTTGTTCTGAATTTATAAAGGTGTTGGATCGATGATTATGCCCCATACACGTTTTTATTTGGTGTCGATAAATGTTATACATAAAATGGAATACATTTCGGAATTATTTTGCATTACAAATGCCATTTTTCTAACGTATAACTTAAATGATTAAATAGCTTTCGCATATCTTAAGTACTTTATTGCATAGTCCAAAAAATTCGCGCATTGTATGTAGAGTTTGTGCTTACTTGTTGGTAACCTAAATGCATAAAGTTAGCTACTTTATGGCGCTATCTTATTCAAGTTCACCAAACAAGCTTGACTTGTAAGTCTTGTACAGGCAATTCGAAACGTTCTCTGACATATGTGGGAAGATGATCCAAAAATCATGTACGAATCACTTCAGATATTTGTTAATCTGTTAATAAAACATTGAGAATCCATTTACAATTTCTTATCACATGCATGTATTTCCTTTCAAGGCTTATTAAACGGTCGTTTTAACGAGTTAATATTTCCTAGGGGTGGCTAAATTAAGATCATTTAGGATTCCAGACGATGCATTTTTGTACATGTTTTATTTATGTTTAATGGACACCGTGCCATGCATATTTTAAGGTAATAGTAAGCGGTTAGGGGGATTCCCTATGGGGCGATTCATAGGACATCCCCGAAATGCCTCCAAAACTGTAGATCCTCCCACCCTTCCTGCCCACATGCCAGTAGACCCCCTACCCCCTCTTAAAGACGCCCTTTTTGAATGGCCCCTCTGGAGTATGTGCTTGTATATATCGAAACAATAGCCCAAGGACCCCCGTGATCAAAGAATGGTTAAGTGTCATACATGATAAATAAGCTTTTTGTTGGCATAATGTGGATCAAAATCATTGCAATGAAATCATTTCATAGCGATAGATATTATTTATATTATATATATCTTTTCTAACCGAAGTTGACCTGGCGTAATGACATTAAATATTATTTTTCATTCATCATTTTCTACAGAACATTCATTTAACAACATTGTTTGCTGCTCAACGTTTAGCACAACCAGCAGGCATTTCCGCATCGGATTTATTCAACATCAACAATAATTTATTGGCAGTGGCAAGTTGTACATAATACGAAAAAATGCACAATATTATAATTTCATTGTTAAATGCTCTTGTGATTAATATTCCATTATTTTTAAATACAGGTAATCCGCACGTCTGTTACCTACATATCCAACATCTCTAAAGCATAGAGCAATTCCAGTCGTAAACGAATTCTCAAGAATAGCATTTTACGGAATTTCCTGTCATTCCGTGTCTACCTTCAGTGATGAAAAAAAGGTATGTGAAGACCCATAATTCTGTTAATATGTCAAGAAATACATTCATTATAATTAGTAAAGTTATTACAATGCTTTTGTAATATGGAACGAAACATCTGCTATTAACAAACTTTCACAAATGTACTATCTTGTTAGTGGCACATGCATGCCCTCTACAATTATCAAAACCATACAAATAAGTTACAAATAAGCTAATAATCTTAATTTTGGGTATATAACATTGTCGGTGGCACAATTTTTCCCCAGTTTTTGCATGATGGCCGAGTGGGACGAGGAGAAAGTGTTACTTTTAATTGACACCTACCGTAAACATGATGCATTGTGGAATCCACAACACAAGGACCACTTTCGGAGAAGTAATAGGGAGGACGCTTGGCGAGAAATAGGAAAAGAGCTGGGGAAGCCACCACAAGAGTGCAAGACTAAAATGACAAATTTGCAAGCATCCTACAGGCGCGAAAGAAAAAAAGTGAAAGACAAGGTGATTACAGGACAAGGTAATTTGAGTACTAAATTTATTATTTATGAATATTGTGTGTTTATGAAAATTACTTATGATTTATAAGTACAATAACATAATGTATTAGAGTGGTGCATTTTTACCAAAAAAAAAAACAATTTCGCTAATTGTTCTAGGAGCGGATCAACTGTACATTTCAAGATGGTTTGCGTACACAGCATTCAACTTTTTAAATGATCGAGACCAACCACAACAAACAATTAATACGGTAAATATATATATTATGTAATTAAGCATACAAGTGTTGCCATGGTATAGCTCCTTCATTTTTGAAATACTCTGCCAATTTATCTCTTACTTGGTTGGCATAACCAGTACATCTTTTGGGAATATTTGTCATTGGTCTCATTGAAGTCATTTCATTGTCCTGTCTCCAGGAACCTAAAGTCATAACACCATTCTGTTCATGATCTAGGGAACCAGGTGGTGTGTATGAATGAGGTGACTGAGTCCTTAAGTAGTTATGTAGAAGAACTGTAGACATGACAATTGTTTGGGCTTTTTGGGGTTCTAAAAGCATAGGTTTTCTTAACACCCTAAATACTGAAGTTAATATACCAAAGGCGTTTTCAACAACACGACGCGCTCTACTCAGCCTTTAATTGAAAATTCGTTTTAAAGAGTCTTTAGGATGATCTCCTGAGTACGGTTTCATAACGTGTTCACTATTAGAAAATGCTGCATCACCCACTACAAAATAATGTACTTTCATTTGCCGTCCAGGGAGGACTTCTTCAGAAAATTGTAACGTTTTATCTACCATCTTATTCCATAGTTTAGAGTTTTTAAACACGCCACCATACGAAATTCTTCCCTGACATCCCACATCCGCAAATATGAAACTATAATTTGCATCAACTAATGCCATTAATACAATACTAAATGTTGATTTATAGTTAAAGAATTCGGAGCCGGAGTTTGCTGGTGCTTGCAAAAGAATATGTTTCCCATCGAGGGCTCCAACACAGTGTGGCATATTCTATTCTCTTTCGGAAGCCGCACTTATGTCCATCCAACCAGCAGGAGTTGTAGGGCACTTAATGATATAAATACAAATTACAGTTACAATGAGTGTGTGAAAGGAGCAAATGTTTACCTTTTCATAGGATATAAAAACACAGTTCATTTTGGCTGTGGAAAGAGTATTTATTTATTAAATAGCATTTCAGCCTTTGTTAAAAACGGCTACAAATGGCTAAACAAACAACAGTTTTGAGGGTTAGCACTTCCTCTATGGACATAAACAAAACATACCCTCCCCTTCTTTGTAAACTGAAGAAAGTGCAATAGCTAATTTTTTCCAATAACTTGTACGCTTACTAGCACGCAAGGAAATAATGATTTGAATTACATATTTTAGGAGGAAGAAGCTGCAAGTGTTATCGGCAGTGATGTCAACGAAACTCAATCAAGCGAAGTAGACTTGATATTAGATGAAGACAGCGGTCCTTCCGAGGTAGAAAGCCCTTCAGAAGCGTTTGTCATCCCTAAAGCTCCGATGAGGATTACAAGAAAGAAAACAGCGGCTGTCGTGAATGCGCAGATGATGAAGGGTGCCTTGGAAATTTTGAAGAGTGCTGCGGCAAATCTAAGTACCCCTCCTCCCGTACAGAATGATGAGATAATGGCATTTATGAATTATGTCTGCACCAAAGTTAAGAAATATTCGTCTCAAACACAAAGTTGTGTCCAACAAGCCATTTTTGACGTCTTGGTAAAAGCCGACGCAGGCCGTTATGAGAATTTAGATGTACAGCGCAGTTACAACCAGCCTCATCATCAAGAGCGGCATGATAATGCTGATATGAGATCAACAGAATACTTCACGGTATCGGCTGTCCAATCCCCATCCTCATCAGTTTCATCCCATTCGTCTTGTGCCTCTCCAGCTTTCAGCACATATGAAACCATTTCCCCTTCCTTGCCTCAATTGATAATGCCTCCTACTCATGTCGAAAATGTGTTGTCTCCTGATGATAAAGTGGTGCCAATCCACATCTCAGATAACTTGTTCCCATAATGTATGATTTGATAATTAATAAAAAGGTTTTTACCTGGGCATAATCTTTTAGTTGTTCAATAAGTGCTGCGCAGACTTCTGGGACAATTCTCCCAATCGATTGTTTAGAAATCCTAAATGTGTACTGCAAGCTGCTATAGGAATCTCCCGACGCAAGGTATCGAAGTGTAACAGCTAACCTATAAAGTACACATAAGTAGCAAAGTTCGTCATTTAGATGTCATTTTTGATGGTCAAAAAGAAGTCTTTTTTGACCGAAAAATGACGTATTTGCACCATAATTTTTTACCCACTGCATTATACGAAATTCATGACATCATTTAATGGCAAAGGTAATACAACGACTAACATAACAAGCTAAAAAATACCTTCTATACAAATATGCATTTTTGTGAACATTTTAAATGAGGTTGACAAAGCTTGAAGATAACTAATTAAAAGTATTCATCGGTGGATAATAGGCCTGTCATGTCCATTACTAAAATGAAATACCATCTCGTTTAAAAAATAAAAAAGGAATAACCAGATACTGGCATTATCATATTGCCACGCTTATGAATGACTAACATTGCAAAATGTCAATATCATGGCAGATTTCTTCGGATAAAACTGGTTCTGTAGTGAAAGCATGAAACGATTTTCACAAATTAGCTATTATAATTAGTAGCATTAACAAATCAAGGATGGTAATGAGGTTTCACTCAAACCTACAAATTTGGCAGGGTTCTTCGCATACCGAAAATAGCAAAATATAAATTAAATTAAGATGTGGATCAATACCATAGCAACGAAAAGATACAAACAGCATTTGGAGCATTTCTTTGTGAACAAACATTAGCTAAAAGTGAATATGAAGTCACTTCAGAAGTGCACGAATTTAGTAATCTTAAAGAATGCGAGGAAAGAATTCAAATCAACGTAGTATCCTACAGGCTACAGTCAGCAAATAAATGACATATGGGGGGAGGGGGTATTGAACCCAACTTCAGGAGAATGTTCCTACGTCAGTAGCGACTTGAGCAAAATTCCTTAACATTTTCCTCACATTCTCGAAATACGCCATGAATGAATGTAAGGCGTTGGTTCGCTGCCCCAGCAATTTTTGTAAAATGGTGATTCCAAGAGAGGTTTTTCATAATGTAAATCCCCAGATACTTGACAGTATCACTGTATCAACGACAGCGATTTGAACAACACCCAGAAAGTACTCAGTTGCCAAGTTTTCCATTTACGAGAGAAACGCACCATCATTGAAACTTTTAATCCAGACAAAAAAAAATGTCGATAAAACTATAATTCCTAATTGTGAAAACTGTTTTATTTTGTTAAAGTGCTACATTGTACTCCTATTATGTCCATCACTATATTCTGACTGACGCGACTGAAATGGACGTCTCCTGGACTACGCTTTGGAATGAAATTCAATCACGTCACTCTACTCCCAATTTAACGTCGCAAACTATCCATGTTTACAGCAATATTACACCAAGCTCGCTAGTTTTGGTAATTTGTGGGATTTGTGCTTTATGTAAATGAGTTGCAAAAAATTAGGAGCGTTTTGGTCTTAGGAAAGGATTAAGCGATAAGCAGCACATCAGTCCTTGTGGCACAGGAGTCTTTGAAATTTCGCGAAATGCTAATTATTTTCCCATTCTGCAACACATTTATCAGCCGTGGCATTAATTTTACGTCATTTTTGTTTCCCATTGCTACTAGGGCAGTTTTCTCCATTCCATTACGAAGTTTAAGGAAGGAAAACAACTTGAAATTAAATGACGATGTAATGTATGTTTACTGACATTTCAAGCAACTCTCAGGGCTAAAAGTTTATGCTAATGTTGCTGAATCTCAACAGCAAGTTTCAGAGCACTTAATCGGGCGTTTTTTCGGTAATCAGACGAATTTTAATTTGTTGCTTGAAATGTAAAATTAGTTATTTAAAAAAATAAGTTATTTTTCATCATTCAAATTAAGATAATTAATACACACTTACCTATCCTGAACTGAAATGGCATCACGAAAATATGTATCCTATTTTGAAATTCGAGGTCCGATTTTCTTTATCAAAAATTCAAAGTTGGAAGGGGATATTCTTATGAAATTTTGATATTGGCCACTTATTTCCTGCATCTTCATATCTGCAATTAGTCCATCCCCACACCGTTTTTTATACAAATCAGTTTTCCACCAACGTTGTTTTTTTCGTATTTGGATGGAATTCAAATTTAACATTAACATCATTGCACCACTCATTATTGAAAGAGCTATATTTCGTCTTTCTTCAGGACCCATATTTAAAACTAAGTACAGTTAAGATATTCAATGGCAGTATTGCGCATGCGCCAAACTGGAAGTAACGTTTTTATCGTTACACAGCCGTTGGCCTGCGTATGTTTCGCGTTCGTCGCGAAACTTGGCTCGTGCTTTGCTCGTGATAGTTCGGAGTAATTTGTTTTGAGGCGAACGGTTCGCGAGCCGTTCAGAGAAATCTAGCGAACCGCTCGGCTCGCATATGTATTTGCACCTTAACATGACTCAAATCGGAATTACTAAGCCATATTATATTCGGAGTTTAGAGCATAATTTTTAATTCAATACTTACAACAGCCAAATGCATTTGGGACGTACTAGTGTTGTTCAGAAAATCTTGCTTTTTATTTAATAACGTTTGATTGGAATGTCTTAGAAAAAAATGAAAGTATACAGAATGTTCCTTAGCATTTCCCACAATGTACACTAGATGGCATTTTTGTAGCTGTTGGAGTTTTACTGTTATGCACAAATAAAAATGGTGCGCAGTTTGAGTAAGTCTGTAATTCTGTAAGTCTGTAATGTGATCTGTAATTCGGATTATTTGGGCTTCAGGTTCAAATGCAAATGGTATTTATTGAAAAATGATGGCAATTTATGGAGACCAGTTTATGTCTGTCAAAAATATAAAGTTTATGTGCGAAAAGTTCAATAGTTGCTGTGGTTCTGTTCATTGATTTAATTCTTTCTAATGTGTATATTTATTAAACATAAGAATATTCATTTTGCTGTACAACATTTGTAATAAATGAATGAATTTTATATACCATTAACTAATCATTCTGGCAAAGAAAGTATGCATAGATGATTACTTATTAGATAACAATAAAACAAGTAATTGTTATAAACACTGTTAAAAATTTGTTAAAAAACTTGAATAATTATAATAATGTTGAAACACTAGGGAGAACAATTCAGCTCAATTGCTGCAATCAGTTTGTAAATAATATTTACAAACTGTTGCTGTCAGATCTTTCAGATAACATTTGTAAGGGCCTCTTCTTATTTTGGACATGTTTGGTACTGTATACAAAGAAAAGTTTCGGATTACTAAACAAACTACACTTACGAGCAAAAAAATCGAACCACCTGCATGTATTGTCCAAGAGTTCGTTTTTTACATCAACCAAATG
>JAQGAE010006532.1:0-10029 GCA_034696685.1 Julus scandinavius
GAGCATTTAAGTAAATCGTTCCGGTTTTCGAGTGCTTTTTAAGATAGTTTCGGGTATTTCCGAAATGTCGTCGATAAGTTTGTTTACCGTTAAGTTTAACGGTTGAATTAACGTTCGTAGTAGCGGACCGATATCTTGCGATTAACCCGAATAATTTGGTAGTACACCGATTAATGTACGATTAAGGGTTTTTTCTCAACCGATTAACAGATATAATCGTCGGAGTATCTCGCGTTAGACCGAAACTGCTTTAGAAATAAGTACCTTCGTTAAAGAGTGCGGAAGTTTCACAACCCGTTAAAGCTGACTGGTTTTATTTTTACCCCTGGAAAACTTTTTATCCCTATTTTACCGTATCCGCATTCCCGTTATTTTTCATCGTGCGATAACGATTTTAATCGTCGATTATTTAGGACGGATCGGGGAAGATCGACTTTCGCCAGTACTTAATCGGAGTTTCGGTGATTTCTAAACCGGCGAACACGGAAGATGCGATCCAGTTGGCCTTTAAGGTAAACTTAACGAATGTCGGGGAAACGATAGCCCGAGTATCGTTAAAGTTGTTAAATCCGATTTGTTTATTAGTTATTCGACAGAAACGGCAAAGGCTGCATCACGAAAGAAGATCTGAGGGAAATATTGGAAAAGAATCTGAACATGACGACGCAGGAAACGGAAAGACTCTTTAACCAAGTCGACGTCCAAGGAAAAGGATACATAACTTACGGTTAGCTAACGGGGCGTTAAAGTACGCTGATAGTACCAAATCGCTCATAGATTCCACCCCTCTTCATCAGATTAAGTTAATCATTCTTCCTCTACATCAGAGAATCCTCTTTTCCGTCGGAGATTCTTTCCCGTCATCAGGGAATCCCCTTTATCAGAAATTCCTCGTCCTACATCAAAGATTCTGCCTGTCTATCAGAGATTCCAACCGTCCATTACAGGTTTTTCCACCTCCACCAGAGATCCTTCCCCTCCATCAGAGATTCCTCTCCTTTATAAGAGAATCCTCCCGTCCATCAGATACTCCTCACCCCACATCAAAAACTCCTCGTCCCACATCAAAGATTCCGCTCGTCCATCAGACAATTCTAAATGCCCATCAGAGATTCCGCCCCTATATCAGGGATTCCTCCTTTGCCATTTACCGGCGCATCTCAACCGCCTCTCGTACTAACGGCCCGTTATCTTTTTTCCTCCGATTTCAGACGAATTCAAGAGTTGCGCGCAACGTAAACCGGAATACGCCAAGATCTTCCAAACTCACCGCCTGTTGTGCAGGAAGTCGAGGATGTCGCGGATAAGAACGTCCGAAGAAGAGCCCGTTAAGTCTAAAACTGACTGATATCTTAACGGAAGGTTATGTTCGTCCACGTTTCCGCAGTTACTTACGCGGTGCCGGTCATAACCAACCAACCGCACGCGGTCAAACATTGCCGCAGAGCCTTCAACGGTACTCAATTAACAGGGGCTGCCACGAGACGAACACATGGCCTTCCATAGCTTGACGGGAATGTCTCCAACGGTCACCCTGCCGATTTAAAGGACAGTTAAGGAGTTGTTAACGGGAGCTAGTCTTAATATGCAATGGGTTTTTTTTTTCTAAACTTTGGCCTACATGGTGCACTTGCCACTTTTTATCTTCCAAAGATCAAGGGCCAACTCCTCTAGGACCTCTTTAAAAACTAAGGGCCACTAAAACTTCTTCAGTCTCCTTCAGTCTTTAATAGCTTGAGGAACTCTTTAGGCACTTTAAGGGCCTCCAAAATTTGTCCAGTCTCCTCTAGGACCCCTTTAATACCCTAAGGACTCACTGAATCCCCTTGAGGACCTCTTTAAAAACTTGTAGGGCCACTAAAACTTCTTCAGTCTCCTCTAGGACTTTTTTAACCCCTTGAATCTCCTCTAGGGCCCCTTTAATACCTTGAGGACCTCTTTAAACACTTTAAGGGCCTCTAAAACTTCATCAGTCTCCAAATGGGCCTCTTATCCCCTCGAATCTCCTCTAGGGCCCCTTTAATACCTTGAGGAACTCTTTAAAAACTTTAAGGGCCACTAAAAACCTCTTCAATCTTTTCTAGGGCCCCTTTAATAGCTTGAGGACCTCTTTAAACACTTTAAGGGCCTCTAAAACTTCTTCAGTCTCCAAATGGGCCTCTTAGCCCCTTGAATCTCATCTAGGGCCCCTTTAATAACTTGAGGAACTTTCGATTCTCCTTGAGGACCTCTTTAAACTCTTTAAGGGCCTCTAAAAGTTCTTCAGTCTCCTCTATGACACCTTTAACTCCTTGAATCTCCTCTAGGGCCCCTTTAATAGCTCGAGGACCTCCTTAAACACTTCAAGGGCCACCAAAAACTTTCTTCCGTCTTCTCTTGGACCTCTTTAACCCCCTCAAATCCCCTCAAAGGCCCCTAAAAATGAAATAAAGTTTAAATCGGCATCGTGAGCGCACATCGTGGTCAGCGTGCTTAACGTTAGCAAGTGCCTTTTGTACGACGGCGAGGACGATGCTTTAAAAAAAAAGCCAAACTGCTCGTCCAACGGGCGTTAAACGGAATCCGTGGTAGATGGAGTGGCAGCCCCTTAAAGCAATTGATAGTTGTGTGGGGACGCGGCCGGCATCGCAAATATTGGCCCCCGTGTCTCCTCCTCGGTGTTAAATCGCTTCGATGTGTTTGTCGTGAGGTGAGTTTTAATGGGTGCTTTTTTCGAACTACCTAGTCACTTTTTAGAGCGTTTATTTTTGTTGGGGCCTCGACTATTTTTTATTTCGAGAAGAGCAACAGTTTTAACGGCGGACCCGATTTCTACAAGGGCAGCCGCCGAGCCAATCGTGTTTCACTAAAAAGAAATTGTCGCCAGAGATGCCAAAAATCACTTCTTCTTATCAACGACAAGTCAATCGCCGCACGTCTTCATCCATCGTCTTACACAATCTTTGACAAAGGTCTTTTCTGGATGTTGCATCTGTTTTTTTTCAAGGACCCACGAGAATGAATTTCTCGCTGCACGTTTCCTCCTTCTTTTGAGGATCTTCGGAGATGTTGTGTTAAATTTTTGCCAAGGGTCTTTGAGAATCTTGGAGGGTCTTTGGTGGATATTGCATCCGTTTTCTTCAAGGACACTCGAGGATGAATCTCTTCCTAAATAGTTTCATCCTTCTCCGAGGGTCTTGAAAGATCTTAGAGAATTTTCTTCAAGGACCCTCGAGGATGGATCTCGCGCTACATGCTTTCATCCTTCTTCGAGGGTCTTGGATGGTCTTTGGTGAATGTTGCATCTGTTTTCTTCAAGGACCCTCGAGAATGAATCTATTGCTATATGATTTCATCTTTCTTGAAGGGTCTTGGAAGATTTTCTTCAAGGACCCACGAGGATGAATCTCTCGCCGCACGTTTCCTCCTTCTTTTGAGGATCTTCGGAGATGTTGCGTTAAATTTTTGCCAATGGTCTTTGAGAATCTTGGAGGGTCTTTGGTGAATTTTGCATCTGTTTTCTTCAAGGACCCTCGAGGATGAATCTCTTCCTAAATAGTTTCATCCTGCTTCGAGAGTCGTGGAAGATCATAGAGGATTTTCTTCAAGGACCCTCGAGGATGGATCTCAAGCTACATGCTTTCATCCTTCTTCGAGGGTCTTTGGTGGATGTTGCATCTGTTTTCTTCAAGGACCCTGTTGGATGAATCTCTTGCTACAAGCTTTCATCCTTCCTTGAGGATCTTGGAGGGTCTTTTGTGGATGTTGCATCCATTTTCTTCAATGACCTTCGAGGATGTCTCTCGCCACACGCTTGCACTCCTATTCGTGAATCGCGGAAGATCTGCTAGGATTCGGCCTCCATTTTCCACGAGGGTCTTCGAGGATCAATAATTTAAGCGCATTATGTCACCTTTGGGTCCTTATCCAACGTAAAGTGCAACTCGTAGCCTCACCACTAATGCCGGGATCATAGGCACTCGTCTTCGTCTAGGGCCATACGGACATCGCAGCTATTTTGCATTTAGCCACGCCTTCTTTTTGTCGTTTGTAGATTATTCGTCACTTCGGGTTTATTTATTTTTTTGTGTTTTTTTTCCCAACGGCAGTTTTTGGGTTTTTGCTAAGCCGGTCCTCGAACTCTCTCTCCGGTTCGGCGCCGCGCAGCTAAAAAGACGCCTTAATCCGAGTAAATCCGACATTAGTAATCCCGAATCGGCCGAGTCCTTCGACGTGCCGCGGGAATCGTTACAAGCCGTCCAGGAGCTAGCCATCGTCCCGTAGAATCACGTTTTCGTAATTTATTTCCCACGTCGTTTCGATTAGCGCCTCTTCCCGGATCTCGATCTCCCGACTTTTCCCTCCTCGCATATTTATCGATGTCATCGGTCTGTGTCTCATTCCATGTTTGTACGCGTATTTTAAACTCGCATAATAAACCTTTCGTCGTCTTTATTTTTGCAAAACAATCGGCGGATTGCTCCATTTCATTACGCACGAAATCCACGAGGTGCTGCTGAAAAAGATGCAGTTTTAGTTTGTATTAGATTGCGATTTAGACATTTATTTATATTGATTACTTAAAGTATGTTTCTGCACTTAGTTTACGCTCACACGGATCGTACGCCACCGTCTGTTTTTAAAATCGAGGAAATCGAAGTAAGGTCGGATTTGGACTGTCGACAAATGTTTGCGAAACTTTCTAAACTTTCGTGAGTATGAATTAAGGGACACAGGCCCGTACCTTGGTTGCTCAACAAACTGCATCTCGAGCTTAAGCTATAGCTTGAGATGACACATTTGGCTGTCTTGAGCTCGACTTGGCAGTGTGGTATGCATCTGGGACTTGAGACGCAGCTCCGTCTAAAGTTCATGTGATTTGACTAACTGTGGTACAGCGGTTAGGGCCTTAGAGTTAGGATTTTCTTAAAAATTAATTGTTTGTGATCAGTAAATTTGTAGAAAATTGCAACTTTTTGTGATTAGTAAATTATAACTACTTTTTATGGCAACCAAACTGAAAACTAACTTTTTAAGATACTTAACTGGCAATTGCGTTTGCTATAAATTAACAGAAAGCACAACTATTTAGGCAACTTAACTGGCCTCTGTATTTGCTTATAAGTTGATGAGTTTGCGAGCAGTTTGAATCTAAAAGTGACTAGCGATTAACAGTTTGTTACCAAAAACAGTGTTTTATCAGTTTATTACTTATTTATTCTATCCTTTTCACCGTAAAATCTTCAAACGAAATCGTAAAGATTTGATCTGATCGTTAAATACACGAAACCATTTTTTGATATTGTTTGTTGAAACTCGCGCCCTTTTTTTTGAATAATTTTTAGCTTGTTTTCTGCCAGACGTCGCTGGCGAGTGTTTCCGCTGTCGAGTGTTGTTTGAGAAGGAAGGGCTGGGTTGTCGTCGTATTTTTTCGGCGTTTTTTCTTCGTATTATGTGTTTGTGTTAACTTTGAAAGTGGCGGAATGTTGTCTTCGAGGCTCCTTTTCTTGACTTTGCTTTGCGTTTTACGCGTTAGGGCTAGCGAATCAGGTCGAAACGAAGAGCAGAACAGGTTCATCCAACGTCAACAGGGAGCGAACGACGTCAACACCAACAACAACAATAATAATATCAACACTATTGACAAAAAACTCAACCCCAAATCGGTTCAAAGTGCGAATCCAGGAGCAGGAGTTGCTGCTGCTGCACAACAAAATGCCGGCTTTATTTCAACTTCGACGCAGCAAAACGAAGAACGATGGCTGCTCTCCAAGAAGGAGGAATGTGCCGAAGACATTAACAGGTTGTGCGAAAAAAGCTTGCAGCACAACAATTTCGCAGTCTTGGATTGTGTGCAGAATTCAAAGGTATACAAAAATGAAATTTACAAAATCTCGATCGTTTTCGCGCTAACGTATCTTTTTGATGTAATGTCAGCTTTTAATCGGCGTAAATATGATACTGAAATGGACGTTTATGTCTGCTACACTTTGGGAGAGAGTATAGCGATAATTTATTGTTTTATTACAGAAAATTGCAACTTTTTATCGTTTTTTTTCAGTGAAAATACCACCGAAATCGCCATTTTGGTGTTCTAGAATGTGTGTGGGCGTTCTAGAACGCGGCACGTGCGCCAATTGACGTTTTTGGAACACGCGTCTCTGGCAGTTCCTAACCAGAAAAATAGCCTTAACCTAACTGCCCAAACCATACCTTCATCCTAACCATATAAACCGAACCTTCAACCTATCCTTTTCCTAAATATACAAACCGAACCTTTATCCTAACCATGTACACCGCACCTTCATCCTAACCATGGGCACCGAACCTTTATCCTAACCGTGTACACCGAACCCTTCGTCCTAACCATCTGAACAGAACCTCCGTCGTCCTAACCATCTGAACCGAACCTTCGTCCTAACCATGTAAACCGAACCTTCGCCCTAACCACGTAAACCATACCTTCGTCCTAACCACCTGAACCAAACCTTCGTCCTAACCACGTGAACCGACCCTTCGTCCTAACCATGTAAACGGAACCTTCGTCCTAACCACCTGAACCAAACCTTCGTCCTAACCACGTGAACCGAAGCTCCGTCCTAACCATGTAAACCGAACCTTCGTCCTAACTACACAAACATCAGAATCCGCGTTAATAAACATTGCTAGTGTTAAGATAATAACGTTGAGTTAACGTTGATTTGTTTTCCGTCTCGACTGATCCGCGTTTATTTTTGTTTCGTTTCAGAGGTCCGAAGAATCCGAACTCTCTCCCGAATGCAATCACGTAAGTTGCGACGAAACGTTACGTCGACGACGATCCTCGGCACGAATTTTCAATACGCGTTTTCTCTTTAGCTAATCTGGGCTTACAAAAGGGATCTGACGAACGATAACCGCTTCAACGAAGCCGCCAGACAAGTTTGCAGCGCCGACATCGACAAAGTACGTATCGTTCGAAGAGCCGTTAATTACTTTATAATTAAGATAACGATCGTCCCAACTATTTTTTATATTTAATTTTGAAGTTTCCCGAATGCAAGCCGTTGGGAGATATGCCCGGCCATCTCTTGTCTTGTTTGATGAGTGCTCAGGAGAACATCACGAACCCGCAATGCAAACAATTCCTCACAAAAATGGGAAGCATCATCTTCTCCGATTACAGGCTCATCTACAAATTCACGGACGCTTGCAGCAGCGACATCGACAAGTTCAAATGCGGACGACTGGACGTCCAAGACGTAAGTGATTTCAAAGTAACGAGACCCCGTGTTGAGAGAGCATTAACGGGACGGGGAGGGGGAGGGGCAACGACTTTGGGCCAAGGGCTTTTTGGTTCCTCGTTTTGGCCGTTTCGTATGTTTCGACGGTGGTTTTTCAGACGTCCGTAGATTCGCGCTTTTGGTAGTTACGTTGCTAAGATTAAGTAAGATTTAACAAGACCGTCAACGCTAGATATTGCGAAGAGTTCGGACTTTGTACGCTTAACGGTCCATTACAATCCCGTTCAGCTATTATTCGAAAATGCCCTAAAAGATTTCATTTGGCCCATTTAGAAATCTCCGCACAGTCAAGGCGCGACCATCGAATGTCTGTCGAAGAATCCCAAAGAATTGTCATCGACTTGTCAGAAGGAAATCTTGAGAATCGCCGAGATCCAATCCGAAGATTTTCACCTGGACAGGCCCTTGTTTTTCGCCTGCCGAGAAGACCGAGACAGGTTTTGCGAAAAGGTCCAAGCCGGAGACGGAAAAGTGTACAGGTGTCTCATGAATCACAAGACTCACAAGGACATGAGTCAAGACGTAAGCACATCGTTTTTGGATTCTCGGCCGTCGCGAACTTTAACGATCTCGTAATAATGATCGTCTCGTTAACAGTGTCGCGCCAAGTTAACGCAGCGTCAAGCGTTGATTGGATTGGATTACAAAGTGAGCAAAGGTTTGGCGAAGTCGTGCCGCGAGGACATTCGTGCGTATAGATGTAGAGAAGAAACCTCCAAAAACAGGGACATAAGATTGGCGCAGATACTCTTGTGCCTGGAAACTAATTTGCATAAAGGTAAGCGGGCCTATTTGACGTGTTGTTAGGTCTTAAGGGCCACATTGGAAATGTTTTAGTGCTTAAAACCTTGAAAGGCACATCGTTGAGTCCTTTTGGTCCTTTGTTGTCGTAGGTTATCCCATCGAAGGCGCTTGTCAAGCGGAGATGTTGGACCATCGTCGTAGTCTGATGGAAGATTTTCAGTTGAGTCCGGTTGCCGTCAACGTTTGCCAAGACGATATCACCAAGTTCTGTAACGAGAGATTAGAGGGTAACGGACGCACGATCCACTGTTTAATGGACCACGCCAGGCCCAGCACGAGGAAGAAAAAACGCATCTCGGAGCCTTGCAAAAGAGAAGTGAGGGCCCTTTGATCCGAGTCGCGCCGGAGCTTTTGGCGAATCGGTTCTGAGACCTCGTACGTTATTTTTCAGCTCGAAAATCTCGTACGCGATGCGGACGTGGGCGAGGACTGGAGAGTGGATCCGGTTCTAACGGAAGCTTGCCAATCCGTGGTTGACGTGGCGTGTAAAGACTTCAAGGCGGGCGAGGGACGCGTTCTATCGTGCCTCATGGATAAAGTCGGATCGGATCACATGACCGACGATTGCGAAGAAAAACTTCTTCAGATTCAATATTTCATCGCCAGAGATTACAGGTTCGTGTCTGCAATTGGATTTTTGTGAATCTCCACTAATTTTTCATGAATCCGCCGATTTTTACGTAATTTTGTGTTTAAATATTTGTAGGTTGGACCCCAAACTTTACCACAATTGTAACGCGGACGCGAAGACGTTTTGCAACGCTGGCGATAACTGGGCCGATGATCCGCAGCAGATGGGACCCAAGAGAGGACCCCTTCTGCCTTGTCTGTTTAGACACGCGGATCTTCCGAAGGACCAACAAAAGGTTTGTTTTCGCCATTCGTAGACTTTTAGTTCGATCTTTGAGGTCTTTATCAAACTTTCATTACCGCATTACCACTTTTTCCATAATGGATTTTAGACCGATAACCGTCGAAGGTTATTCTCGTAAAAACTTGTACGTTATTTTTGGTTCGAGTCTCGAGAGTCCGGTGTTTGTAATCGTTTAGACAAATTCTCGACGCTTGCGGAAATTTTATTCCTCTCGTCATTTGTATTTCCGTAATTCAGCTCTCCATCGGCTGCATTCAAGAGGTGAAGCGCGTGATGCGGCAAAGGGCCAACAACGTGGACCTGCATCCCGAGATCGAATTGGCCTGCATCCAAGATCTCGCCGACATTTGCTTGGAGAAAGTGAACAAAGGAGAGGCGAGTAAATCTCCCGTTTCCATCTTTTAACGAACCGATTCCGGGCGCGAATCTGAAACCGTAATCGTTTTTCGCGTCTTAGGAGATCGTGTGTCTTCAAGATAATCTCGAACATCTCGGTCTCGCCTGCCAAGAAGCCATCGGAAATTACACGGAAGAAGAAGCCGAACATATCGAACTCAACGTACGCGTCTACAAAGCTTGCGAACCGCTGTTTAAACAGTTTTGCGAGGTTGGTTTTTTATTTAAAATATATATGCGACGACCGTTGTTATCGTTCGCTAACCGGTTGATTTTTTAAGGATATCATCGCGGACGATGTGGATCAAGGTGATCTCATGCAGTGTCTGCTTCAACATAAGAACGACTACAACATGCACAACCACGAGAAATGTCACGCGGCGCTGCAGCATTTTCAACTGGTTCGTACTCGCGCTTCGGATCGAGCGGTTTCGTCACAGACGCGGTTTTCCTGATCGGAGTTTTGTTTTTATTTTGCTTTCGCAGATTTCGTTAAAAGATTTTCGGTTTAGTTTCAAGTTTAAGGAAGCTTGCAAAAAAGACGTCGTGGAGTTTTGTAAAAACGTGCGCACGAAGTCTGACGTCGTGTCGTGTCTCAGCGAAACGGTGCGCAACGACACTCTCGACGAACACAAACCTAGGGTCTCAAAGGAATGTCGGCAACAACTAAGAGTGGAACTGTTGCAAAGGGTA
>JAQGAE010006533.1:0-10029 GCA_034696685.1 Julus scandinavius
AGTGATCAAAATTTAAAAATCGGCCCCAAAGAGCTTAAAGTCAACTGTGCTGCCATCTAACGATGAAAATTAGCAACAGAAAATAATTTATAAAACAATTTATTGTAAATATATGGCAAATGTCATATTTTGCAAACATAAGGTCTGACCTTAATAACAAATGACATGTGATTGGACAATTTTTTATTTTGAAATCAATTCATCAGGGGCCAATCCATGTGGTTGGTAAGTTTTACCATTGTTGGTATAGAGGTACTGCTCCCCCTTAATTAAGCCTAAATAAGCTAACTTGAGCAGGTCCCTATAGCTTTCGAAAATACCTAGGGCCAGGCAAAAAGGGGCGCTAGCTTAAATTATTGCCATTTAAGCTTAATTAAGCCTAAATAAGCTAACCTGATCAGGGCCCTATAGCTTTCGAAAATGCACAGGGCCCGCCAAAAAGGGGTGCTTTAGGCATTTTCCAAAGCTATAGGGCCCTGATCAATTTAGCTTAATTAGCTATTTAAGTTTAATTAGCTTAAATTAAAGCTTTGGCCACTTTATATCCGGCCATAGGAATTTTTATTAGTTAAAACCCATATCATCCTCTCAACCTAAATCAGCTAATTATGGCCTAATTTAGATCAATGTGATTTATGCTTATTTGTATTTGAAAAATGGCAGAAATCCACGTTTGTATAACATGTCAATAATTGGGGCAACTAAAGTCAATTGTGCCTTAATCAGACCCTAATATCATAGGCCTGAAAAAAGTCTTAAATTAGGCCCTAACAGCATAGACGTAAGTAAGGCTTAAAATCTGCTGAAAGTGCTAATATTATATAAGTTTTACAAGAATTAATGCTTTTGTAATGATGCATATTATGATTTGATTATCACTAAAATATAATAATCTAACTAAATAAACAAGTTAGAAGAATATTTTTTGTGAATTGTAACATTAATTACGATTTTTTGCAAATATACACCATAGGACCATGCTGCACAGCTTGGGTATATACCTTCAAGTTGAACAAGTATGAAATTATGTTGCTATGGCTTGATGCTATGGCAACACAAATTAAAACTAGAAATTCATGATTTTGGGAGGATGGCCTGGATACCATTAGTTATTTTTAATATTTAGGGTAACCAAAGCCATAGGTGTCTTAATCAGGCCCTAATATCATAGGCCTAAAGTCTTTAATCATACCCTAACAGCATAGGCCTAAATAAGTCTTAAATTAGGCCCTAATATCCTAGCCTAATTATCTAAATAATAAACAATAGGTTGTTACAAACGGGGAGGGGGTAAGAAATTGAATGGGCACACCCTCTCTAAACATTAGAACATGGGTAAATTTTGAATATCAGTATCCCCCGTCATTTCTCGGTCAAAAAAGCCGTCATTTTTCGGTCAGAAATGACGTCTTTTTCGGTCAAAAAAGACGTCATTTTTTCATCATTTTTTTGGTCATAAAGACGGCTTTTTTGTTAGACATTTTCACGACATTTTTTGGTCATTTTTTTGGTCAAAAATGACGTCTTTTTGACCATCAAAAATTACGTCTAAATGACGAACTTTGCTACTTGGGTCCTGTGGAAAAAGAAAAAAGTTCTTTGACGTGGATAGCAAGTTTGTGTTCCTTGACCAAACAACCTTTTTCACTATCATGTCACTACTTGGAACACTAAAATTATTTCGTGGCTACTTGGGAACTTGTCTTTTCAACATTGTATATTGTTAACTTTGAGCGACCCAAGGATGGAGATTGGAATTTCGAATCGAAATTCCTCCGAGCCTGTGTTTACACACGAGCAAGAAAACACCGAGCATCTCGTCGTCGTGAGGAGATCATGGCCCACGTGACATCGACTACGAACTGTGGTCTTTAACATACTGTGCATCTCCTACCGACCAAGGCAGAGACACCGCTCTCGGGGACAACCTGAATCCGCAGCCGCCGTTCTCGTAGGCCCTCCCGCTAAAGGTTCTATGAACTCTCTCTATGCCGAACTGTCGCTTTCTTGTTTTTTTATGCTCTCAAAAATGCTGTGTGGAAATGTCACTTTTGTTGCTCACTTTATGTCAGTGCCTAATTCTTTTCACTTCGCTTGTGCCCCAGCTGGTTAGCACCGCGCGTATTGTTGATCTTGTTTGAAAATTTCTTGGTTCTCAACATTTTCAATAAACAATGACGGACTAGTAAAAGTTAAACCTTGCTAAACTTTAATCTAGCCGATTGTTGCTGGGACCTTTTGCGATAGGGATCAAACGTCGCTTTCTTACTCACCGTACACCTTACTTCCACAGCAAGCTTTGTATCCCCGGTCTCACATACATTAAATCTGTATGAAAAGGACGCAATTCTGTCTCTGCCTTGGTTGATGTAGTTGAAAGAGATGTATCTGATAGTTTTGAAATTACTACAATTTTAAAATCACAATTTTAGGGAGCTTTTGTTAACAAAAATCCAATACTATACCTAATTTTGAAACGAATACTGATTCTATAATGGAAGAGGTGCATGTATCTAGTGATGTTGTCCTGAAGCTTCTTGAAGCACTAGCTCCTCAAAAATCTGTTTGTCCTGACAACATGTCAATAAGAGTCCTAAAGGAACTGGCTCCTAGCTGTGGTTAGTGTATTTTTATCAAAATGTGTTTTAACACTTTCTGATTACTAGAGATATGCGAATATCTCTCCAATTTTAGGACAGGCTCGTTGAAAAACACAAACAATTCCCTCACTTCAGTAATTGTTAAATTGCTTGAACATATTATTTATTCGAGGGTCATGGATCACCTTAATCGAGAATGGCTAATAGATGATAATCAGCATGGATTCAGAAAATGACATTCTTGTGAAACGCAACTGGCCCTGTTTATTCATGTTATCCAAATTTCGATGAACAGTTGTAAAGATGTTAATGCCATATTTTTTAGATATTGCTAAGGCCATTTGTGTACATTGTCCCTCACCAACGTTTACTATTAAAAGTTAAATCATACAAGATTAATCCCCTTACAATTGCATGGATATCCGCATTTCTAACATAACGAAAGCAAAAGAGTGTAATTAATGGAGCTGAATCAAACTGGACACACGTAACCTCTGATTTTCCACTTATTCATAAATGACCTGCTAAAGGAGCTGTCTATAGTAATTCAAACTATATTCTCCCACAAACTCTAATGCTTCCTAGTGCAATTAATGGCATTTGAAATAGAATAAGGGGAAATGTGTTGTAGTACTTTTCTCTTGTAAACGGAGAACTGGCCAAACTGAGTACTCTCTGGATGGTGTTCGACTTGCTGTTGCTGATGCTGTCAAATATTTAGGCGTTTATATTACAAAAAACCTTTCTTGGAATCACCATTTCACAAAAATTTTTAGTGCAGGGAACCAACGGCTTTGATTCGTTCAGCACGTATTTTGAGAATGTGCAGAAAATGTAATAGAAACTGACTATGCAACTCTGGTTTGCCTTATGTAGGATTAATGTGGTCCTGTTTGGAACCCTCACAGGATGGTTCATATTAAGGATAGAGAGATGGTTTAGTAGGGCAGCTAGAATTGTTAAGGGAAGTTACTGGGAACATACTGCGAGTGTGACAGAAATTCTCCACTCCCTAAATTGGGAAACATTGAAGTCCACACGCAAAACGTTTTCTATGGGGTTATTCAAACATTTTATTCTCTCTCTTAATTCCTATCTTGTATTCTATATATTAACGCAGAACGACCACACTAGGAGTAGACATAATCACTCCAGTTCTATGACCGAGCTTTGTGCCAAGACGGATGCTTACTATTGGTCCTTTATTTGTGAATGCGACGGAATTGCCTACCTGGCGATTTTTGTGATTTAGTTCAAATTCAATCTAACAATGATGACTAAGAATTTGGATAAACTTTGTTTTTTAACTTTGAAAAATTGCGTTTTTATTTAGCAAAATTATCTTTTTATCTTAGAAAGTTTGCGTTTTAACCAGTGATAGGCAGTAATCAAGCAAATTGAATAATCTGAGTAACAGAGTAGTGAGTAAAAAAGTATAAAATGAGTATAAAAATACTCAAAAATAAAAGTACATTGTTCTCGATTACAAATGTGCTCACAAAGAGTGTGTATAAATGTAATTGAGTATTAAAGTAATCTGAAATTATGATTGCAAATGTAACTGAGTATGTTGAATATATTTGAGTATAACGTGGAGAATACTGCCGAGTACAAAAGTAATTGAATACAAATATATTCAAACATACGAGCACAATGCACTTGATTACAAATTTACTTACAACAGGTGATTATAAATGTCATTGAGTATTAATGTAATCAAGTATGCATCAGTGTTGGGCAGTAATTTAGTATACTGCAAGAATTTGAGTGATGAATTGCGGGAAGAGCTGCAATTTCGGTCGGATCAGGATGGGGCTTGGTCAAATGTGTGGGGTGCAGCCATACATCTAAGAAAAAACCAACGCATGTTTGTCCATGGCAGAGGCCTCCTTCCATGAATTCCATGTATATACCACCGACACCACCCCTAAAGACTAGAATTGCTGCAGAAGGTGCAATTTCGGGGTGCAACTATACATGTAAGATGAACCCATGCATGTTCATTCATGGTAGTGCCCTCTTTCTAAGGATTCCGAGAATGTACTATTGACTACACCTCCAAAGACTAGAATTGCTGCCGAAGCAACAATTCTGCATAATGTTATGCATAATGATAAATCAATTTGAAATCCTGGATATGTGCATTTTTAAATTTGTATAAATGTTGCACAAGCTTTAGTTAACCCCTCCTGCTAATTTATGTGCTGTTCCTGCACCATTTCATGTGCTTATTAATTCATAGTATAATGGTCAGTGATTTTCCACCTTTAATAACTCACACGGAACCAAACAAGGTGCTGTAACTGTTGCTGCTACTAATAACAAGTAATACGGTGCTAATACCTAACATGCACTGATATTTTATTTTTTAAATTATCCTTTTTATATTTTGTATATATACTTTTGTATTATATTTTGTGTTTCATCATACGGTACAGTGGAACCTTGATTTACGAACTTAATCCGTTCCCTGACCCTGTTTGTAAATGGTAAAGTTTGTAATTCGAATCAATTTTTTTTATTGCAATCAATGTAATTTAAAATAATGCGTTCCTTTTCCACATTTTTGTTATTTTTTTTTTAACATGGTATGGTTTTATGTGTGGAAATAATACAATATTAAGTGTTGAATAACAAAATGCACAAGAATCAGTATTGGTTTTTTGACCTGGAAACGATGTGTTTGTGTAATTTGGAGGTCTGGAAAAATGTTCTCGTTTGCTCAGCATCGCCCTTTCCTCTTAATTCCCTCTTATCAATGACTCTGCATGATATGTCACATATTTTAATCAGATTTGTGTTGTCGGTAGGTGCTATTTGGGCCTCTGCACAACACCAACCTGATCAAGGTTCTATAGTGTTAGATACGTTACAAATGCATGAAAGGTTCACATGTAACAGCACTTTGAAAAAAGAAGTTTAATTACCAAAAAAAGAAACTGCATCTTTATTATTTAGAATAGAAAAGATCTTTGATTTTGCCATGTTGTAGTCTTTGGCAAGATCCAAACACGATCGCAACTTTCATGTTTACCTGTAATTTCCTTTTTGAAATCAACATTTATACATTTTGTGATTCTTCTTAACACCATATTTACTAAAACTTTGCAAATTTTTTGGTACCACAAAGGGTTTTGTCCCCTTTGTGAATTGCATTAACATTTGTCAATCAAAACAACATGTGGTGTTCTTAAATCGAATTGTTCATAAATAGAGACGTTTGTAAATCGAGTTTCCAATGTACATGTATTTAAAAGATTTTGATTGATCAAACGGTAATGCAAAATTAAGCTCTAATCAGGGCACTTGCAGAAGGCAAATTACTAATTTCTAGGCATTGACTCGCCCTATTTATCATTTGGGGTGTTGACCTGAATGCATATCATGCATATGTTGAATACATGAGACGCATTTCCATTTAATTCCGTGCAAAAAAAAATAAACATCAGTTGTCTATAGTCAAATGAAAACAAACAGCAATGTTGTTTAGTTCTTCACCATGTTTATAATATGAAGTTATTTTCTCACCCAGCAGCTCAGGCGGCTGGTACCAGAGAGTGACTATTCGGTTAGTGTAACTGTTTGGCTTTCCGTCCCCATCGACGCTTAAGACGTGTGCCATCCCGAAGTCTGCCAGCTTCCACACCCCATCCTTGGTGATCAGAATGTTGCTTTGTTTCAAGTCTCTGTGAATGATACTACTGTTGTGCATAAAAAACATGCCTCCGAGCAGCTGTTTCTTCATCATCTTTATTTGGCCTATTGAGAACTCGACTTCGGAGGTTTTCAGCAGGCCCTAGATGTCATGTTCGCAGAACTCAAGAGAAATGTATATGGTGCTCATGCAACGAATTAACTCTGATGCTGGAAAAAACAAAAAAACATTAATACCAAGTGAAGAACTTGTTAGACTATTAAGCTTAACCATGCAGTCAGCACAAACTGAACTAAAGATAAAAACATGCAGTTAAATCTAGTATAATACTAATTTTAGTATGAAACATTGCCCGTGGAGAAACTATATAAGCAAACGTATCTTTACAGGCTTTAAGATAAAATCAAATTACATTAAGCCAGTTCTTATTCCTATAGCAGTTTATATATATATATAGCAATTCAAAGTTATATAAGCTTATGCATTGCATTACTACTTACGTATGCTTTTTGGTACTTCGATTAGTTTAACGATGATGTCGTGTTTCAGCTGCTGCAGAATCTTCACTTCACGCAGGGCTGTGATAGGAAACTGCAATAAAAAACATATATATAAATAAGTTAAGTTTACAAAGGTTATACGTGTTAGCTTAATTGACTGCTGGGTATCTCACCCCTTCTGTTCCTCTGTCACGGAAACAGGGCATCAAGATTTTTTAGAGCGACCATTCGTCCGGTTTTTTTATCCCGAGCTTTGGTCACCTCCTTCTAAGAAAAACTAAAAAACAAATACATTTTAAGAAAAAACAAAGTAGAAATTAACGAAATATGCCTTTCATTATGTGAACCGAGATTCAGCACGGCATTTGGGATGAAATAAGCGGGGATCTTAAGGATTGATCCTCCCATTACCCCCAAATGATAATTTTTTTTACAAATTTCATCACAAATAACCAAAATAGAATAGGGGAATTAGCCTGTTGCATTAAAAGTGTGATTTTCTGTGGTTAAAACTAGTGTTGGGCAAATTATACTCATGAGTATGTTTACCGATTACAATTACAGTGGAATCATGTAATCTGAGTACATTTAATCAGTAGTTGTTTGATTCCCTTCTCAGTTTTGATCAGCACATGATGAACACGTGCATTTTGTCTGGCTGTTTAGGGCATGTGAGAGTTCTTTTTAATTTTAAATAAAAGAAGAACAAGTTCAGTTTTGAAATCAGCATTGGCCTGAAAAGGAATGACTTTTTTCTGGTAGAAAGAAAATAAAAGATCTATCAATGATTATAGAAAGATTTGACAGTGCTCTGCTGAGAAAGTACTAAAAGGACATTCTGAAGGGTATTTTGCAAGATAGAATAAATCCCTTTTTGAGAGACAATTGATCAAGAAGAAACGAATTTCACAGAACCTCAAATCTCCAAACTTACAAGCATCGAGTCCATCACTGACGGATAGTCTGTGACGCAGGACTGAAATTCAAACAGTAGTCATATGAAATAAATACAATCATCCTAATCAGACTTGGACAAATTGCACTCCTAATAGAAGTATTGCTTACAATTACAGTGGAATTATGTAATCAGAGTAATGTAATTGTAATCAAATGAACTCAAATGAAAATCAAATCAATTTGATCGAGTTGGGCAAATGGTACTCATTAGTTAGAGTACTGATTACAATTAAAGTGGAATCATGTAATCAGTATTCAGAGTACATATAATAGGTATTCATATGAACTAAATACTAGCATCGTAATCAGAATTTGACAAATTGTGGAATAATTGCAGAGTGGGTAATTAAAGAGTACAGCTTATGAGTACAGTGTAACACTACTTCATAGAACAAGAAGAGTATGTAATATTTTACAATCAGGATTTGTCTTGGACAAATGTGGGGTGCAACTATACATCTTAAGGCGCGTATCCACCAAGACGTACATTGTATGTTACATAAACGATTTTAAAAACATGCATAAACTTTGCCCTCTGGGTTTGTTTCAGCTGCAATTGTCTTTATTAGCTTTAAAATTTAAATATTCACAAAATGGCATCTAAAAGCAAACAGGAGTGCACATTTTTTGCATATGTTTATAAAAAGTGTATGTAAATGCAATGTATGTCTTAGTGGAGATGCGCCTTAAGCTGAATCCATGTATGCTCATCCATGGCAATGACATCCTTCCAAGGATGTACACCCGACTCCACCCCCCAAACTGGAATTACTACAGAAGCTGCAATTTCGGTCGGATCAGGATAGGACTTAGATGAATTTGGGGTGCAACCATACATTTAAGATCAACCCATGCATTTTTATTAATAGCTGACGACTCCTACTATGCATTCCAAGCGCAAAGTTGGGGTACATCTGCATAAGCCATTGAAGGAAGCCTCTGCCAAGGATTAACATGCATGTGTTCATCTAAGATGTATAGTGGAACCCCACGTTTCTTCTCCATGCTGACTATTGAAAGGTTCAGCATGCTAAGGGATTTCTCCAATAGCTAAGTTAAGAATGCATGCTTCGATGCACACTGTTGAGCTTTCACTGGGCTTTTAAACTAAGGTCCCTGACCTCTATACTGACTCGAGTCCTTATTCCACAAATTTTGTCACATAGCTCCACCTGGCTCCTCATAACATCCTAGTAGGCATGATTGTAGGCAGCACAGGATCCCGCATACTCCTTGATCAATTTCACCTCTCGAGGTGTTAAGGTGTACTTCCGTAGTTGGACAATGAGATTCTCCACAGGTCCAATTATCTTTGTAGCGGGTACTGGCCTATCCTCAGCAGGCAGCCTGAAGCCTGGTCCTCCCTTGGACTCAACTGAGCATCCAGGTGGACCAGCCATTCCTACCATGGGTCCAAGTCTCTTGCTTGGCACCCCATCTTGGTACCTATGGAGTAGCTCTTGCTCCTTCGTACTAAGATCTCTATGTACACTTTCATTAAGCAAATTCCCAATTGTTTTAATAGGACCTTCGCCTTTCCCTTGACTGTCCTCCCATCCATGCTCTTCCATTTCATCAGCCCAGTGGACAGTTCTAATTCTGTCTCTTAAGTTGTACTGGTGGGTAGGAACTACCGGCCTCTTTCATCTAGGAATGGCCCTTCCCCTTACTGATGGTTTATCCCTAGGGACATCAGTAGGGGTACCTTGGTTGGTGGTATCTGCTAGACCCACCATCCCTTCGTCTTGTTCTCCTGGCGGGCCTAGATCTAGAGCCAAAGGATCATTTCGGATCTTCTCCAGCTTTAGTCTATCCGCATATACTCTCTTCCTGCGCTCACCTACCTTTTGGATCTCATAATTCACTGGACCAGTCTGAGCAATCACATGGTATGGCCCTTCCCAGCGAGGAACTAGTTTCTTCCCCACACCCAGTTTGTGTTGGCCTACCTTTAAATATACTACATCCCCTACCTTGAACGATGGCACTTTGTTGCCCTTATCAAACTGCTTCTTTGCTTTCAGAAAGTGGTATTCTAACTGTTTAGCCGCTTCCTCATGAGCTAATCGCATGCGCAACCTTACTTCCTCGTGGTATTAGTCATCCAGGTTTGTTAGCACCCTCCGTGGTGTCAAAATATCTTCCATTGGCATGTTGTAATCTTGCCCGAACATCAGAAAGTAGGGTGCCTCATTGGTGCTAGTATGGGGTGTTGAGTTGTATGCACTTGTTACATAAGAAATCCATGAGTCCCAATCTCTTTGACTCTGCTGTACATAATGCGATAAAGAGTTAGCTAGTGTCTGATTGTATCTTT
>JAQGAE010006534.1:0-10028 GCA_034696685.1 Julus scandinavius
CCACCCAAACCTCCCTCATTCAACTGTGAGTATCTTCGCAAGTCCGACCCATTGAAAAGGATAGGGTTGTGATCCCTTTTAAATGAAATTCGCCATATTTGGACAAATTATACTCATGAATACGAGTACTGATTACGAGTATGGCTGATTGTAAAAGTATTGTCTAGGAAACTCAATTTCTTTTAAACACGTAGGTTTCATTACAAGCAGAAACAATTAAAAATTTAAAAAATCGTAAGGAATACGAGAATACTAAATAAACCCTGTTAGACATTAACAAAATCTTAATAATTAAAGAGAAAAAAGAACAGCACATCCGATAATAAAAGGCTCATAAGTAGAAATGTAAAAATTAGGAAACATTCATATTAGCTTTTAGGATGACCCTTATTTCCAGTTATTCGTTACTCAAATGTATTAAATTCGACTCAATCACTTACTTAAAAGAATTTCTACACATTCATACTTGATTGCATTGGTACACATAATTCGGTATGCGTTAATACTCAAAGACATTTGTAATCAAAAACCAAAAAAGCAAAACATTCACCAACTAATAAAATTTATTAGTTGGTGAATGTTTTGCTTTTTTGATTTGTCTACCCAACTGAATTTTACACTCATTTTGACCTTGATTGCCACGAAAATGAGTGTCTTCAAAACATTTGTAATCACCCATTATGAGTACATTTTTGTAAACGAGTGCATTGCACTCATACGTTTTGAGTATATTCGGCGCATATTAGTATATACTCAATTTTCCAAGTGTGGTTTTTCTGGTCTGAAAATGGATTTTTTTTATCATTAAAAGGGTGAAATGGACGTATACAGGACACATTGGTGGATTAAAAAATTATAGACACATAGATGGAAAATGCCAAATATGGCAAATGCCATTTACGAGCAGTTCAGAATTTGGATACATGTAGCCAAAAAAACGTATAATGACCATTTAATGCAAATTTCCCGCTTAAATGATCATTTATGCGAAAGTATAACCATGTACATATACCATCCTACATTCGAATATTGTACAAACTGTATGTGATCATACTTTGAGCATGCAATAATTTATTTTCTTTCATAAATGGACATATAAGCCTTATATGATATGTTATATCATATATATATATTTTTTAGAAACGAGTACCACTTAAATAAATAAACCTGAATTGTTTTCACTTAATTCAAGAGATATGCACATTCATTGGAATGTGTTCATTGTAGTTTCAGTAGATAAAACTGTTTGTACAGCACTTTAATTTAGACCTGTTATACGAATAGAGGTCATCTAAATGCTCGCTGGCTATCACAACAGGCTTAATTAAGCCATAAAAGATTCACTTAATGAACGATTAATCTCTCGTCTTATCGCTTGTTTTCTTATCTTTTCCATTTCCCAAGAATCGTGCCAGTTCTCAGCCGGCCAAGCCAGTCTCAACAAAGACATCAGTGAAAACGTGCCAGTGGGTTCGGAAGCCTTTCAACTGCAAGTATTTCCCCGGGAACGGTTCTCACTGGAACCCCATGACGGAAGTCCCCTGGACGTCACCTACTTCAAGCACGAGGAAATAGGAAAGAAGGACATTGTTGTCAAAGTTGCCAAAGCTCTTGAAGACTTAGTGGATCAGGTAACCTACAAAGTACTCAATATGTATGTACATATTACAAATGAATATATGGCACATAAACATACATACAATATTAGCATACATGTATACACTGTATGGAAATATGGGATATACACCATATTTGCCCCTATATAATTTTCCAACAAGGAAGACAGTGAGAGATGGAGTTTTGGATTGGAATATATATATATCTTGGGTCGTGTTTACCTTATACAGTAACCTTTAAATTGCCATACACCTATGTATAGTTTTTTTTTACCCAGATACTAGTGTGATTCCAGATTATTTATCTTTTTTAATGCATTGGGAATAGCATCCCAAACATTACCATTAAATTCTGATTAAATTAGCCATTTCCGCATTATTTCTTCTTTATCATGCCAACAAGATCAGTGAGGTATCCAATGGAGGTTAATAATAACAATATTTTACGGATTTGGCCAAGTTCTCATCAAACCCTGATATTAACACTGACCTCAAAATACATTCAGATCTCAAAATCTCAGTAGGTTTTTTATATATATTTTTTTTTCAGGCCAATCCAAAAACTACTCTAAGATTCAAACTTGCTTGCGTGGGATCAAATGGAACGGTAAGTAGAACTCAGTATTTTTTATAGTTATAAATTTCAACTTTGATGCTGCTGTGATGAAGCTTCCCATGAATATTTAACCCTGATTTAAAAACCAATGTGGGTAATCTTGAAAGAATATCAATGTAAAAAAGCATTCTGGAATATGTATAAGTTTTATTATGAACTTTCATGAGAAAATTTGATAAATCTGACTACAGTAAATGTATTTTTTTTAATTACGTTTATTTATGTACGGTAAAAAGATATGTACCTTTATTCAGGTAACATTTAAATATCACGAAAAAAAATTTCAAAATACAAACTGCTGAAATTTTTTTATTTCAAATTTTAAACTATGTTCTTAGTGCCATTGGTTTATTTACCGTTAAATGAAACATTCTCGAAATAACTTACTCACATATTAGTTTTCAAATCAGAATAGCTGTCGAGGCGGAAAAATATTTATGTCCATATACGTCAATATATACTTTATCAAAATGTATAATCAGAAGTGCACACACAGTAGGGGAGACCGGGGTACAGTGGTACAACGTCTTTATAAAATCAGGTTTTATCAGCAACCCAATGCTTTTGATTTTCAAAGAAGCTGTATACAGCACTCTTTCATTAACCAAAATTTCTGCGATCTGACACAATTTAAGTTTAGAAGAAAATATTTGCAGTTAAAGTTTATGTTAATTAGCCATGTGGTCAGCTGTAGGGCCTTATTCAAATCAAATTGGTTATACGGGGTACAGTGGACCACAACATTATGGGGTACAGTGGACCACAACATTATGGAGTACAGTGGGACATGTCCCAGCATACCCTAATTAATGTTTTTGGAAAATATTTGTATATTTTCTCATTAATCATAACTTTAAATAAAATCATGTTTAAATTTATGATTTAAAGTAAAAATGGCTCACAATCACAGAAAAAACTCACATTTGGACAAGTAAGCAGTGAAAATATGAAAGCTGCTGTTATTACGGTTAACTTTAATTGTTTTTGTAATGCATACTTGGAATTTTAAATTGACGTGCTGAATTAAACCCAATTAATGAATGTGGTGTTCTTTTTCTTGTAAAATTGGTCTTAATTTCGCGTGGACCACTGTACCCCATGCCATGCCCCACTGTGCCCCGGTGTAGGGGCACAGTGGGACAGTCTGCGCAACATAGCAAAAAAACTAGTGCTTTTTAGCTAAAACGATGAGAAAATGAATACACAACCTGAAGGCTTGTATACTACTGTGTTATTCTTTTAAAATGCTACAAGTTAAACATTTTTCCCCCCAAAAAAAATGAATTCTAAAAAGTGTACCCACTGTGCCCCGGTCTTCCCTACATGTATGGAAATACATTGCATATACACATACAGTATACTGCATAAATCCAGAACATAAATGCAGTATAGGCTACTGTATGTGTATATGCAATGTACAACCCATATGGAAAAATGATATGCGATAAATATGTTTCAAATACATTACGAATGAAAGGAAAATATACCAAAATTGGCCTAATCTAATATATGGATAATAGATTGACATATATTTGCAATATATTCCACTTTGACGTAATTATATGAAACATATATTATGCATATATATACATATATTGATAGTATATGCTTCACATATCATTTTTCCATATGGGAAGCCTTGTACAAACCTTGTATTTCCATACATATGCAATTTCTGATATTTGTACATGTGACCACATGCATACCTGCATACGATATGTCCATATACAAAATTGGACACATACTCATATATGCGATATACGATATTCATAGATGGCAGTATGTAAGCATATCATTCCTGTACCAAACGGATGTGCATTAACACTTTGAGAAGTCCATACATTGACAGAACACGCCATATATTACCATGCATGTTTCAAGACAAATATGGAACATTTATACAATTATATGGTCCTGTATAATTTTTCCACACAGGTTAAATCAAAAGCAAAATTTACATCTGCTTTCCCCACCTGCATTTAAATATGTCCCAATTCCACAGATTGGTAAATATTGAATCAAAACAAATTGCAGCAAAACGGGTGGATTGTCAGAAATCTTTTGGCATAGTGCTCTGAAATTGTGCAATTTTAAGCTTTGTTTGTTGAACAAGTGAAGCATGTAGGCATGAAAGTGGTTCGTTCTACATCATTTTTCGCGCTTTTTCTGCAAATGCCACAATAGTCTCTGGTGCTAAGAGTCTATATACCTGATGCACGCCTTGGTGGACGTACATTGTTTATGCTTCTAAGTTCTACAATAACATTGTTACTTCTGGCATGAGATTACAGCCCAAATCTTTCCTTAAATCCGAATTTCTATACAGAATTTGTACAAGCGTGCCATCAAATTAAGAAAATTTGATGAAATTCGGTATACTTTTTTATTGTTGTTCACGAACGACTTGAGGTGAAATAGAACGTGATAAAATTAAGCCATCAGATTTTTTAATCGGATTAACGCTCCAATAATTAAATTAACTACCGAAGTAGGTACGCTATGATTTATGCGGTTATCCAAACGGAAATTTTAAGAAATTGTTTTCGGTCCCACGCTATACTGTGAATATTAATAAGTACATATATCAGAGTGGAAAGATTATGTAAGACCAAACTGTTCCATATATGGTCTCATGTGCAAGTATAATTAATATACATTTTCCATTTTGGAAATTGTATGTTTAATCTGTGCAAATTGCTATCGTTTAAAAAACAATTATTATTTGTTTGAAATTTCAGGAAATTGTCCACGTTCCTGTTCAACTTCGCATCAAGGACGTCAATGACCATGTGCCAGAATTCATAAATGCCCCATATGTAATACAGATTGATGAAGTGAGTGTAAATCCCAACATTTGTGTAAATTGAGATTACAATTTCAACTTGGGACTATAATTTCTTAAAAATAATACTTTTACAGCTTACACCAGTTGGATCAACCGTATTCCGCGGAATTCGAGCCCAGGATGGGGATCAACCAAAAACCGAGAATTCCAGAATTGCCTACAGTATAACGGTACAGACTTAGATAAAAACTTGTAATGGTCCAATGCTATCCAAATCTTTAGGTCTAAAAATTAACCAACTTTAAAAAAAAAAAACAGAATGGAAATACCAAGGAAACTTTCTCAATACCAGACCCATCGGGTGGATATGTGGTGCTGAACCGGCCCCTTGACTATGATGAAGGTACCAGAGAATTTCACCTGGAAATTCAAGCTGAGGTAAACAAAAATTTTAGTGCCAGATTATACCATATTAAATCCCATATTTTATGGAATTACCAAGTGGATTTAATGGGCACCACGTGACTCAGCACGTCTCGCCCGAAGGGGAATATCTGGAAATATCTGTCGTATTCTGCATATGCCTGAAAGTATTTATGTCCATATACACAATTAAATGATAGTGTTGCCATATATACTGTTTGAAGATATAATGGCCATATATTATAGAAAATGTATTAACATTTTTATTATAAAAATATGAATATTTTTGTATTTCAATATACGTATGTCTGCTTTCTTCCATATATGGATTGGCATGTACTGTCTAACCATATATGTGGCATAATATGAAAGATAATCATCCTTTGTTAACATCAATTCACAGGATCATGGATCTCCAAAACTTTCCACGGTGACCACTCTTACCATCAAAGTGAAGGACACTGATGACCAAAACCCTGCCTTTACTCAAGATTTGTATCAAGTTAGGATTAGAGAAAAGGAAGCAGCAGTGGTAAGAACTTATTTTGTAAGTTTTTTGTTGTTTTTTTACGTTTTTTTGCTTTACATATAACCTGTCACGATGTATTCCAGGGTCTGCCAATAAGGGAAAAACTGCACATAGTTCCAAAAATCGAAGCCTACGACAAGGACAAAGCCATCAATTCTTCAATCCGGTACTCGATATTGTCAGGTAAGCACTGATTTTTATGATAAAAAGTGCAAAAATGTCCCAAAAACGTGTACATGGAACGACATCCTGATAACTTGTGCATGTTTTAAAGGAGAAAAGTAACCCTGTATGGGTGGAGAAATTATATTTGGCACCTACATGTACATGTACGTATATGTGAATTGTCAAATATGGATATACCAGAAATTCGTCATACCAATGGCCATATAAGGGCTAGGCAATAATGTACTCGTATCATTCACACGAAAATGTGACCATGTATCGATATATCAGAATCCATCCAAGTACTATATTTCCATACATAATCAATTTCTGTAAAGGCCATATTTTCAAAGTTTTGGCATGGCCATATCTGGAGAAGATCATACATGCATAGAAGTGCCATAAATATTTGGGACATCATTATACATGTATATGAACCTATAATTTGTTTCCATAATTCAGTTAAATACTAACAATTATAAAGGGTCATGTACATGTATGCCATATTAAGACTACATATATATGGAAATATAGGACATTTTCCATAAATGTTCAACAAAACGTATGATCAGGTATGCCATGCACTGGCATGCAGTGTACACAGTAGGATGAAGGTCATCCTGGTAAAAAACCTGTACATGGTTCATATATGGATCTATAGTATTCGGGATATACCACACATGAACATATGTATCATAATTCGGACAATTTATATGCCCATATACAACGTATTTTTATCAATGAAGGGCCATGCATATCCATATATCCCCGTATTTTTATATACAGTAGAACCAACTTAAGAACTTCTCTCTTCCATGATCCCAAGAGTTCAATTATAAAGTAACTTTTCCCGTTTAATACAATTTTCCTGCTTAAGAAGTTCCAAAACTTCGGTCCCTTGAAAAACTTAACAGGGTTTAAGTCTCAATTTTCAAAATTCTACGATAGCCATAGCATGCATTGCCAATTGCCCATATATGGAACATAACGTATTATGTCATACATAAATTAGCCACCCTGAAATACATGGCAATTTATGAGATTTTCCATAAATGTATGAAAACATAAACATACAAGCTATAATTATGCACTATATGCAAAAGTTCTACTTCTCTAGATAATGCAGCAGACCAATAACCCCAAACGAAACGTTGGAAAAAGTTGATGTACGCAAAATGTAGCTTTTTCACAGGTTTACCGACCCTGAGAGAACCAAATGTTGCATAATTTAATTTGCAAATTTTCAGTAGTTAGCTCACGTATTTCTCTGGTGAAACCTAGCCACAAGTTTCACTACAGGCAAGTGATACCCTAAGGAAGTAGCATGTTAATGTTGTTGTCTATCGTTTCAGGAAACGACAAGAAGTTGTTCGACGTGGATCCAGAAAACGGCAATCTTTATGTCGTCCAAGAAATCGACAGAGAAGCCTTGGAGGATACGTCCTTTAGCCTTCAAATACAGGTTTCTGATAGCACTTACTGATTAAAAATTCGCTAATAAATTCTGGTTAAAAGGGGGGAAAATGCAAAAACAATTGTTTTGCACTTGTTGTCCTTTGATGGTATCACTTCCCTTCGCCGACAGCTTGTCGGCGAATTATTTCCATCTCGCCGACATCCCATTTTGTCAACGCATTACCCAAACTACAATTGCTTAAATCATGTACTAATCAACTCTTGCTACTATGCAAATAGGCTACGCAAGCTGATAACCCGCTGCGACAAGGTCTGGCCAGAATCGACATTGAAATCCTGGATATCAACGACAACTTGCCAAAGTTCGATACCAAATTGTATAACATTAGTATTCTGGAAAATGCCCCAAACGGCTTTAGGGTGACTCAAGTCCACGCTACTGACAACGATATTGTAAGCAGTGACTTAAGTCAAGTGCAAGTTTCAATGAATAATGACACTTGAGTGTGATCTCAACTGATGAGCATTCAACCGTTTTTCACTTGTAGGGTGAAAATGCAGTTTTCAAGTACAGACTCGAGGACCCATCAGGAGCCTTCAGTATCAACGAAGAGAATGGCTGGGTCACAGTCAGGGACCAAAATAAGTTGGACAGAGAAGTTAATTCGAAATTAATATTTAAGGTAAATTGTAAAACTTGTCTGTTATGTCAATTTTTCCATCTGGGGTCCCATAATACAAATATTATTTTACATTTAGGTTTTTGCTGATGAAGAAGTGCCAAATGTTTTACTGGATAGCAAACTTAGTTCTACCACCGTGGATGTGAAACTTTTGGACACGAATGACAACAATCCAAGTTTCGTTCCAAGGAATTACTATGAATTCAACATCAGTGAGTTGGCCATAGATGGGGACCAAGTCGGAAACGTAAGTTTTACTAATTTCAAACCAAACAACATTTATTTGAGATTAAAGTTCTTATGCTGATTAAAACTTATTTCAATTTACAGGTTCTGGCCCTTGATCCAGATTTGGGGGAAAACGGAAAGGTGTTCTACTACTTAACGAACGATTCGTTCAGTGGGGCTGTGCCCTTTGGTGTAGAACCACAAAATGGAACCATTTTCGTTCTTGACTCCTTTGCTGCAAACCCAACAAAACCATTGTTTTACACAATGTTCATTGCTGCTGCTGATAGACCAGATCATCCAAAAGAAAGAAGGTATGTCCAACTCTGTTGGAAATAACATTTAGGTCATTCATGTGTCTGAAGACATTTATGCTCTTATAAGGCTATATGGCAGTAATAGAAGTGGGCAAACAACAATTTGCCACAGGAATTTCAACAATACATTTGAGCTTCTCTTAAATTGCCCAAGGGCTTTAAACTGGTTTTTATTAGAATAAAAATCTACCAAGATCGAACTTGTTTAATGTGTAGCCTTATCTATTTCAGACACTCTCTTGCATTTGTAAAAATCAATGTTATCGATGTCAACAACAATGCCCCGGAACTCCTTCAACTCCCGTATGAAGCCGTTGTTGGTGAAAATTTACCAGAAGGGACACTTGTCTTACAAACCAAAGTAATTCATAAGTTTCTATTGGCTAATTCGCCTTCCAAATTTAATAACTGAAGCTCCAGTGAATGTCCAGTTTCTGAAAAGGCCCATTGATGGCCATATGAGAACATGGCGTAATTTAACCTCAAATACAATTTCTCTAAACAAAGAGCTTAAAGTAGAAACTTTATTTTTGTTTTTAATTTAAGGCAACTGATGCAGATGTTGACACTGTGCTGGAATACTCTTTACTGGCGCTCAATGGTACCGAAAACTTTCAAATTGATCCCAAAACGCAAGTTTCTTTATTAATGTTCCGCATTTTCTAAAATTAATTTTCTATTTTTGTCTCTTGCTAACTTGAATTGACAAATATTCCTATTTCATAAAGTGGGATGATTACTACGGCAACAACACTTGATTTTGAAGACATCAACGAATATCTCCTTGTGGTCGAGGTCTCGGATGGAGAACATGTAAGTATCAAATGGTATCAAACAGTTAGAAACCACACACAAAGTATTGATTTCATTCAATGTAACATCCATTTCAAATCTAGATATCATCGGCCCCAGTGTCTATATACGTCATTGATGTCAACGACCACGTGCCGCAGTTAAGTCAGTCAATCTACAAATTTGAAGTCACAGAAGAATCAGATTCGGATATTCTGCTAGGGATTGTGAAGGTAATTCAATAAAAATCAGATGTCATGTCCATTAAAGCAAAAGAAAGGATAACTTTTCATCCTGAGGAACGGAGGGAAGGTGGTTCACAACCCTATCCCTTTCAATGGGTGAAATTTTAAAACCTGCTCACAGCCAAACAAAAAGAGAATAAATAAAAATAAAAATTGTTTAAAATAGCTTGATAAATCAGCAAGCGTATGATGATGTCGTTTTTCACTTTGAAA